>JAUMHP010000057.1:20404093-20438042 GCA_032361065.1 Enteromius trimaculatus
GCAAACATAAAAAAACGTGCAAACAAGAAAACATGCAAAAAGAAGAAAACATGGAAACATAAAAAAACATGCAAACATAAACAAAAACATGCAAACAGAAGAAAACATGCAAACAGAAAAAAACGTGCAAACAGAAAACATGCAAACATAAAAAAAACATGCAAACATTAAAAAAAAACATGCAAACATAAAAGAAAAAAGGCAAACAGAAGAAAACATGTAAACAAAAAAAAATATGCAAACATAAAAAAACACACGCAAACATAAAAAAACGTGCAAACAAGAAAACATGCAAAAAGAAGAAAACATGGAAACATAAAAAAACATGCAAACAGAAGAAAACATGCAAACAGAAAAAAACGTGCAAACAGAAAACATGCAAACATAAAAAAAAACATGCAAACATAAAAAAAAAAACATGCAAACATAAAAGAAAAAAGGCAAACAGAAGAAAACATGTAAACAGAAAAAAACACATGCAAACTGCAAATTGTCACAGCACAACCAAGAGGTGCGAGAGGTGCTGCAAACACACAGAAACGCGCTGCAAACAGAACGGACCACAACAGAAATGTTTCAGGGGGAACTCAAAAACTGACAAACCCATTTGTGACCTGATTATTTGTTCCGTGGCTTTTGGTCAGAGCAGAGGTGTTGTCGCTGAACTAAAGGTGAGTTTTTTTGTGTTTATTTTAACAACCTGATCATACAGTCTTTTGGATATTATTATACTAATCTGACCAATTACACACTTTTTACACAATTACACAAACATTATTTTAATGCTATGTTAGCTAGTGTAGCTAGTGTGCTCAGATGAGTCTGTCACTTTTTGAGGTCCCCCTGAAACATTACCGTTGTGATCCGTGCTGTTTGCAGCATGTTTCTGTGTTTGCAGCGCCTGTGTTGTTAAACTGATGAAGATGTTTTCTTAACGTGTTGTCGTTTTTGTCTGTTTGCATGTGTTTTCTGAAGTTTGCAGCGCGTTGAGCTCTCTCAGCCACCATACAAATGGGCTCGTTTGGCCTTTATATGTGAAACAAAAGTCTGCACTGCAACTGAAAACCATGAACCATCTCAACTGTTATTGTTCAGGTACAAGTTCACGCTGTGACAACATGCCCCATTACGCAGATACAATGTAAGTGTGTCTATATATATATATATATATATATATATATATAGACACATAGCCATAGCACATTAATAACGTGCTCAGTAGCCTACCTTCATTTGATTGATGTCACTTTTCTTGATGTTTCTGCTTAACCTTTTTTATTTCCATCAGCAACTTCTTTAGTTGTTTCTCTCTTCTCTTTAAAGGTGCACTTCGGGATTATCACCATCTATGGTTAAAGCATAAAACTGCACTTACTTTACATGAGCTGTTGTGTGGCATAATGTTGATTATCTCAATATTTCATTATCAAAATATTTTATTTATTTATTTATTTATTTCATGTCATGTTTTCCCAGTCAATGACATTTGGATAGAAAATTGTATTATTATTTTTGCAAATTATTTTCTTGTTATTTATTTACTTATTTTATGTGAGTTTTTGTGTGGCATAATGTTGATTATCTCAGAAAATATTTAATTTAATTTATTTTAAAAGCAAACATCATGCAGAGGACCACGGATGGTCATTGTTAAAACTGATATATTTTTAAAATATATTTTAAAGTATAGCCCATTTTAAAAACATTCATATATTTGGCCTAATCAAAAATGTATTATACAATGTGCATGTGCTGTGTATCTTAATGCTGACATTGCAGTCCAAACTGGATTCAATCAGTTAGTCAGTTCTCCATAGTGAGCTTATATAGACGACACACACTGAGGCAGAGCACTAGGTTTTGGGAAAGAGGCGAATAACACCAAAGAACTCTCCACTTTCTACAGTCAGAACACTGACACCATATAAAACACGCTGAATGCGGAGGAGACTGAATGGCTTTCTGTTTTGTGTCAGACATCACATCTGCTTCTTGCCGAAAAAGGAGAAGTGTATGGAGAAAGCCAGGCATTGTGACGAGATAATAGGATGGATGAGAAACATTGTGAAGTTTAAGCTGATTCCAGCTCAAAATGCTATCATTACGTCCCGCTCCCTCTCTCTGTATCTGCCCGATATAAACCGGAGAGGCGCTCGGTGATGCTGCTGATAGAGGAGCAGCTATCAGGTGGCAGTCTGGGTAATTACAACTCTCTGTTTGGACCGGGCTGTGATGCAGCCGCGATAAGCTGGAAGAATGGAGAAAAAGCAAGCGGGCGATAATGCACCGGCTAAATGCTTCAAAATAGTGTATCATCACAAAGTCATCACAATGCCTGTGGGGGGAAAAGACTCTGATTTCTAAACCGCAGGGGTACGAAAGTGGAAGCGCTGAATACTTCTCCCTGCCCCCTCCAGTCTATTCTTCAGTTAAACATGTAGCTCTTGGGAGACGCCGGCCAAATTTGCTTTGACAAACGGCTCAGAAGGTCGCATGGTAAACGGCGAGCGGCCAGCCTCGAGGAAGGCAGATACTGTCAGACGGATCGCATAACTCTTTGACTGAGACATGCCTTATCGCTCCTCACTGTACATCATTGCCTTTTACTCCAATGTTCTTTGAAAGATGCCTGGTTTTCAGAGCGTCTGTGGGTTTAGTCACCGAGAGGACCAGAATTTTTTCATGAGGACACCTAGTGATCATGTCATGTTTTCCCAATCAATGATTATTTTTATTGTTGGGATTTTTTTTTCTGTGCTGGATATTTGGACGCAAACCTAACGGAAGACTACAACGCAAACGCACATTTTATCAAAAGCAGCAGTGACAGAAACTCTCGTTTCGATCCAAAATGCCCGTCAGCTATTTGTAGTATTTTGTTTATCTTTTTTACACATGTGATTATGCCTATAAATGCGTGGGCTGGAAATAGTGCCAACTTCTGCATAATATTTAAAACCCATGACTGTAATGATTCAGTCGAAATAAATTCTGTATTTTTCGCTATTGTTCTTTAGCTTATAATAGAGCATCTGCATTAGTAAAACTCAACTCTCAAGGTGAATTTAAACACAATCAGTTATACTTTAAGGACTGCTGCTGATACATTATGCCATAAAGTTGAATCTTTCATGCATAATCTTTCCTTTAACCTTCATCAGAGTGAGAAATCTGTAGGAAAACGGATAAAAAACTGGTTATTTTCTGCCAGTTTAAAGACGCTTTCTTTAAGTGCACAGCACATGCAATTTAAAACACAAGTACAAAAACTTATTTTTCATATTAACAGTAAATTCTGCCCTAATTTATTGACTTTTAAGGGCCCTAAAAAAGCACGAAGCCCACAAAACACAATCACAATGAAAAACTTGTTTGTTTTCTACCATCCACTGTTGGCTCATTTAGGTTATGCAGTTAAACATCTCAAACCAGAGGAAGGGAGTATCTGATAAGAGTCAGCGATATTCTCCAGCCTCCTGTAATGATGACTCTTTCATCAGTGAGAAAGCGTCTCCACACCCCAGCTTTAGTTTGAAGAGCTCTGCTGCAGTCCTGTGTCACTGAGAGATGGCATGATAGGCGAAGTGTACAACTTCTACAAAGAAATGCCCATCTCTTCATGAAACAGTTTCCTTCCTGCGAATCACTTCCTCTGCAGTTTGAGACACGCTAAAGTCTGATTCAAGTTCACACGGAGTTCATATAAAAGCTCACGGTCAAAAACTTAAATGAAATAGGTTCGTTGTGCCTCAAACTTTCTTTACACACTCCTCTTTTATGTACTTTTGAAAATTTGCATTACATTACATTACAGTAAAGGAATGGGTAAAAATGTATAAGCTGAACTTTGAAATGTCAATATGTGTGTGTGTGTGTGTGAGCCAACAGTGGATGGTAGAAAACAAACAAGTTTTTCATTGTGATTGTGTTTTGTGGGCTTCGTGCTTTTTTAGGGCCCTTAAAAAGTCAATAAATTGAACATGAATAAATAAAATATATATAAACAATATTTTATCTAGGCCTATGTCTCTATATATGTATACATATTTATTATTTACAATTAGTTATGCATATTCATTCACTCGCCACACAATCAATAACCATTAATAAAAAAATATATATAAGCAATACATTATCTACAAACATTTACAACAATATGTAATTTGTAAGTTAATTATGTTATATATCAGTCAACAGACCACCTACACAGTACCTCATATATAAAAAAACATATTTATATCATTAAAAATCAAAATTAAGTTTTTTTTTTTTTTTACACTTGTCATTTTAAAATCATTTTTGTACTTGTTTTTTTTGTGTGTGAGAGTGTTATTTAGGTGCTTAAAATATATGTTGGCATCGGAGCAGAGGCTGCGGTATTTGCGTTGATTTTATTTATTTCTTTTTTCTTATTCGTCGACTGTTTGAAGGGTTTAAAAGAACGTCTTGGCCGCTCACATGATATTTTTGCGGTGGCCTGAAGCATCTGAAAGATTAACTGGCCACAGAAGAGAGCAGGACAGAGATCGACACGTCAGAGCTGCTGTCAATCATCTGCTCTGACACTCATCATCATCATCATCATCATCTCTTCACTGTACCCCGCCGGACTTTGGCCTGAACAAAAGACATGCATATGAAGGCCGAGGGCACAACGCCATAACAGGACAACATTAATCTCATTCGATAGGCGTAATTAAATTTCAGAAGCCACGTTTGGCCAAATAATGGAGAGGAAACCAGGTTTATGGCGAACAATAGACTTCAAACACTGCTCAGCATTTAGCGCTGCTTGTCTTTCAATTCACAGATGACTTTCTTCAGGATAAATATGAATGCATTTTTCTTATCGGCATCGTTTTGCTCCCTTATAAGGCTCTGCCTCTTTTAAATCTATGATTATTAATCATCAAAGCCGGATTACGCGCAGATCTCTTGAAATGAATAAGATGCTTTGACTTTCGATTTGGCTAAAAAATAATAATAACAACAAACACAGAAATTATTAGAATAAAACTGGCATGCATGCATGCTGATTTTCTGTTTAAATACAAACGTATGCACTGATGTTAATAGGTCTAACTGCAAAGGCAGTTTCTGATTTGGCCACTTGTTAAAAGCTGTCATTTTAGGTATCATTTTAATAATAGGGAACAACAGAGAAGGTGCGCGCAGAATCCACTTAAACATACAATTTACACAAGGACTCTCTCAGATATCTGTAATTGCACAGTGAAATATTCCTCAACCTCATTTTCGGGTCACGATGCGCTGCCTTCGGAAAATCCTTTGAAGTCTGAGAGAAACTGTCAGGAAGAAAAAGTTCTCTGAGTGCGATAAACACCTCGCGCTTTATCTAGCTTATTAATGCGTGTGTGTTTTAGTGCAATATTCAGATCAATTCGAGACAGCTGATATTTTCTCAGATTTAATTTCCTGATGTATTGCACTACGTGAACGTTCATTAATTTCTTACCTATCATTTATTACATGCTTATTTCATTCTGTGCAAATGGAACGCACCCTGATCGGGCATATGAACACAACATATAAAGAAAAAAAGGATTTATTAGGTTATATTTGCTGAAGGTGACTCAATATTGACGGTCAATAGGTTCTCGAACGTTTCAGGAACTAAACAAAACAGACAGTTAAAATGCAAATGAGTAATAAAAAAAAAACGTAGTTTCACTTGGCGTTAAATAGACGAAAATCGCGTTCACCTGAGGAGGTAACCATAGCAACAGCCGCACACTTTTCTTTAGGATCGTGATTGAACGGAACGCTGAAAAAACAAATAATTTTAATATTACATCATTTATCAACAAAGACTCGCATGCTGTTTTATTTTATTATTATTTTTTTTTAAATCTAGAATTTACAATTCGGCTTGTGAGAGACGAACCTCCGCTAAATCCCCAGCGAAATGTATTTTAAATGCGTAAATCGTATAATTAGCGCACGCTTACGTTGAGAAGGCTATTATTAAAGTACACTCATATGCTGTGTCCTGAACGCTTACGCGGGAACGCACACACAGACACACACGATGCCGGGTTGCTTTTCACTCTGAGCAAAGTGAGTTTATCATTTCACTCTCGCTCCGCGCGCTGGGTGGGATTTTGGAGCGCCCCAGGTCTGACAGCTGTAGTGCGCATGCGCCGAAGGCCCTTTCAGTACCTGCCAGTGCGCTCTTTATTTCACATGTTGCAGCTCTCGGTTGACAATCACTCCATTTAAGTTATCAGCTGCGGTTGCTTCACCATGGTGAAGAGGAAAACAAAAAGCGAGCAGAGCTAAGGAGGAAGACGGCTTCTTGTTTATCCCTTCGACTTCATCTGCTACTTTTTGAGGATATACTAACGATGCATCTGAGAACATTGCTTTCGTGAAAGTTAAAGAAGAATTACGCCTGGACTTGTCTTTTTGCCCCCTCGGCGGAATGAAGCAGCGAGTTTAAAGCAAGCTCGGAGACTTTTACATCGCGTACTTTCAAAATCACGCAAAGCGCGGACGATTTCTGCCAGCGGATTTTTACCTGAGCAGGTGAAGCGAACGCTTGCCATCATGTCCAAGCCCATGGATCACGTTAAGCGTCCTATGAACGCGTTCATGGTGTGGTCCCGAGCGCAGCGGCGGAAAATGGCCCAAGAAAATCCGAAAATGCACAATTCCGAAATCAGCAAGCGATTGGGAGCGGAGTGGAAACTTTTGACGGAGTCTGAAAAGAGGCCGTTCATCGACGAAGCGAAGCGACTGCGGGCGATGCACATGAAGGAACACCCTGACTACAAATACAGACCCAGGCGAAAGCCCAAGACTTTAATGAAGAAAGACAAATTCGCGTTCCCGGTGGCGTATAATTTGGGAGAGCACGAGGCGCTTAAAGTGGGCGGCTTACCGAGCGGAGTGCTTACCGAGTCGTTAATGAGCAACCCCGACAAAGCGGCGGCGGCGGCTGCGGCAGCCGCGGCGAGAGTGTTCTTCAACCCTTCCATGTCTGCAAACCCCTACTCGTTTTTTGACCTCGGCTCAAAAATGACAGAACTTTCTCCACCGTCTTTCCCGTACGCCTCACCGTTGGGTTACCCAACAGCAGCGACGGCTTTCTCCGGAGCGGGCGCTGTCGGAACCGGCGCACACACCCACACGCACTCCCATCCATCGCCGGGTAACCCGGGCTACATGATCCCCTGTAACTGCGCTGCTTGGCCGTCCGCGGGGCTCCAGCCACCTCTCGCCTACATTTTACTACCTGGAATGGGCAAACCACAACTTGAACCGTATCCCGCGTACGCTGCGGCGTTATGAGACTCTGAAAAGTTTCTAAATGTGAAATCAACGCAATACACGCGGAGCATGAACATGTGATGCCACGATCGTCATATCAGATATCACATGTGTTTGTATCATGATTAATGCCTTGGTGTAAGGTAAAACTCTTCGGCGTGGATATGAACGAGCGAATCCAGCACGCCTTTATCAATGTGAATAATTTTATGAAAAGCTACCACGTCAGACTAACCTGTTGACTCTGTAACTAGTTTACCATGTGCCGCTACTGCAGAGAAAATCGGATGATGCTGTTCAAGTGGTTGCATTTTAGCTATATTGGAAAAAAAGCATTGTTTTATTATGAAAATCAACATTGATGAATTCCCGCGCATTTTCCTTTTTCTTGCTTTTTCTTCAAATCATTCATGTTGCTGTAAATGCGTACAGTTTTATTAAATCATATCTGGTTAGTGCTCCAAATGCCGGAGCTGTTGGACTAGAAATCAGGTGTATATTTTGAGTTTCGAATACTATTCCATGGATGTATGTAATATTTATTGTTCAGTCAGTGAAACTACCCTATTTGTTGATCGTGGGACACGCCGTGTCCTTTGATATTTGCACAAAGGGAGACCACGAGCACTTATAAGTGTAATTTATTCAAAAGAAACAACATGCCCAAGTTTCAGAAAATTCGACATATTCTACATCAGATGCGTTCACGTAAAGAAAGTCAGTCCGTTTTTTACTAACTCGAAGTGAAATTGTATGTTATATGTTTTGCATAATTCCACTTATATGTACTTAAAATGCCTATCGTTCATTTATTGAACAAGGGGGATATAATAAAGCGTATGCGGAAAAAGGAAATTGCTCTGTAGTTCTTGATGAATGGCGAACAAGATTTGTATCTTGAATGCCTTTACTTGGTCGGACCAGGTGAAGTGTAAAGTATCCTCTAAAGGACGCTTTTGTTCGGGCTTTGAATAGAATTACTCAGAAATCTCAAGCAGGTCTTTGTAATCAAGAGCCAAAATCCTGATTTATCACAACTCAGATCATGAATAGGAAGGAAGATAAAGCTGAGGAGTTTACTTTAAAGCAGAAAAACGAAACCGTTTAGGCCTTTCGGGCACTTTTCTTTGCATCTTATTTCTTTAAAAACGGGAACACTTGTCTATTTAATTGTTTTATGCGCTCACCTTAATTATGCATTTAATAAATAATTGCGTTTTATTTACGCCCTCCTTCCCAATATGCTCCGCGCCGGCCGTTCTTAATGTAAACTGCGCTCTTAGATTACATTAAGAAGTTAATTCATATGGCTCAGACCAATTATGCACAACTAATTTGGACTGTCCAGGGATAATTACCTCCGCCACGGTTAATTGAATCTTTTCACTGGCCTGTATTCTCTATTGTCACCCCGCCATCGCTGCTCTCCACGGAACTTCCTGCTTCGCTTTGGAGAAGTGACCTTGTTTCACTTGTTATGAACCAGACCAATCAACAAATCACGGGGCTGTGTACAAGCGCGTTATTTACAGGACAGACACCCTTTCAAGAATGATCCTTTAATTTCAGAGCAGCTTCTTGATGACCTTTTGCACGTTATTTTTTGTTTGCAACAAAATTGGCAATTAAGCGCGATAGAGTGCGTTTTGTTTAGGTTATGCACATTATTTACAGGACATGCACGTTTTCAAGAATGCCTCTTTTTAATTTCATAGGTGACCTTTTGCAAAACCACTGTAGATTTTATTTTATTTTTTTAAGATTTGCATTTCAATGCAACACAACATATTTTTTAGTCACTATTGATTCTTTTATATTTGACCTTTCGGACTTTTCCAAAACTCCTGAAAAACTGAAAGATTTGCATTTCAATGAAAAACATGTTAGCATTTATAAAACTGATTTACTTCCAATAGTACATGAAGAGTTTATTTGCAAAAATGTTATGTTTTAATGTGTTTTTTAGTTCAAAATAACTTCATTCTATAGTTGGAGATTAACTGGAATGCACAATGAAAAACATGAGATTTGAGATGATATTAAGGTGGAAATGCGCTGATTTCTCTCTACCTGCCGTGACCCTTAAAATGACTTTTGCAGGTGCAACCGGGTTGATTCGGCTAATAGCTGGAAAATCAGCACATATGCATATTTCAAATGAGCTAAAAGCAGATTTTTTTGCCTCTATATTACAAGAGTTTGCACACGGAAATGCCTGAAAAGGTCGCCCGTTCCACAAAAGAGCACACATTACCAGCCCAGTGACCATTTTTCCTTTTTTCCCTCGGCTCCCTTTTCTCCCTCCGCTTTAAAAAAAAGGGGGCACTAACTGAAAGAACTTTGTCTCCCTTCAGTAGGAGCATTTAGACAGTCGAGGAGGTTTTGTCTCGGAACAAAACATGAGTTGGGAGGCCTTTGTGAGCCTGTTGTTTGTTGAAGTGGAGCTCAGCAAAAAGCGCCTGCTTTCCCTCATTGTGGTTAAAGCAATCAGTGGTATTTGGAAAACTGTTAGCATTGTGCACTTCTTCTGTGTTCATTGTTGAGGATTTCTTTTCACAAGGTTTTTTTTTCTTCCCCCCCTTTTTTTCAGGCAATCCAGCTGGCCGGGGTGAATAGCGCTGCAATGTGTACACGCTTTGTCCCTCCGAGTCCTTCAAGTAGCCCACATTGAATAGAGTGAGTTGACACTGGATGACAGTGAAACAACATAATAAAAAATACATGAGCGCATGAATGGAGCCAGGCGCATAAATAAATAAAATGGGTGACCAAAACTGGATAAACTGAATGACAAAACGGTGAAAGGGGAACAAAAAGATATTTAACACGGCAGATTAGCATTAGAAAGCCATCTACAAAGCAGAACAATTGATGAATGCGTTTACAGGCCAAGAAAGGAATGAACTAAATGGCTTTTGAATAGATATGCTTTTTCTTTTCTGGAAAGGAGATCCAATGGGAAAGGTAGAGATGCAACTATTCAAACAAGCGCATGAGAAAATCTTTTGACGAATGGAGGAATGACGAAATTTGTTCGCTTGCAGAACCAAAAGGTGCCTCTGTTTTTTTGGCACACAGAAACCGCTGACACGAGGTAAGCGCTGACATATGGAGGTTTCAGGCCAAGATTTTGACGTTATCTCTCGACTATCATCAGGTGTCAACTATCATAATGTGCCCATCGTGTTTGCTTAGCTTAAGGCGAGACAGAACAGGTGAATATTAGATGGAATATTTAACTAAAAGATGTCGCAATACTTTTCCAGTTGATTTATGACATTGGTATTTTTCTGCATGACACGTTTCTGATGTCTAAATATGCAAATGAGGCATTATCTAATTATATATGCACTGCATTTTTCCTGAATATACATCAAAACAGTGGATGACTGATTTAAAATATCATCAAAAAATACCTTTACAATATTATTAGGACTAATATATACGAATGTAAAAACCTTCAAAATGTAGATAGGAATATAACTCAATTGTGGTGCGTGCGAGTGCTTCTGAAGTGGAGAAAAAATATGGCCTTTAAAAAAAATGGATTATGATTGTAAAAGACGCATAGATAAAGTAGATACATGCACATTGTTATGGAAACCTGAAGTCGAGAAGGAAAAACTCACGGCCGTTATAACACACAGATGCAATTTTAACTTTTCTCTCTACTATTCCTAAAACACAAAATCTCAGCCCAGTGCATGAAAACATTGCCTCAAACAGTGTGAGGTTGGTAAAACCAACCCCTGTGTCGACACAGTTTATGTAAAAAGGCTCCAAATGCCACATTTCCTAAACACAACACCCATTTAAACACAGTTCAGAAGCCACGGGCGGGATTTCTCTCTAGCATGGGTGTATTTGACACTGCAGCGATAGTATCAGATGAAAGACGAGGAAAAAGCCACATTTATCCAACCTAACAATCCTTTGAGGAATTGAACCTATGGACGATTGGTCAGCACACTCTGATTCACTGTGTCTTTTAAAGCGCTCATTGACTTTTAGCGATTTGATCCCTTTCAGCCTCACTAAACACTCCAGCCATGATAATAGAAGTTGCCGCCTATGACCCAAATATCCTCCGTGTTGCTTCAACACACAAAAGATTTTTTTCCCTCCCTCAAGTGTGTAAAAGTGCTTTCTCTCTACTGGAAATATATGAGCAATGGCACTGAAAAACACACATCTGTGAGATATTATTACTATAGCCATGCTTATACTTGAAGGAAAACAATATTAAATATTTTGATTCCCAAAGGTCATAATGGTACAGTAAATAAAATTAATTTGCACTTCTAATATGTTTTAACAGGACAGTCCTTCAGAATGATGCATGGCCAGATAGCATCACAAATAAATCATGCTAATAGTGTTATCAGCTGTTTTTATTCTTTTGGCCACTTGTTAAAAGCAATTTATCAATTTCTGCTGCCAAACACTGGCACAAAGAATAAATGCTTCCTCTCTTAGTGCAATATGAAATGTAAAAAAAACTATATTACACTATAAAGGGAGAATTGTCTTTTTCATTATATGTATTTAACAGATCTGATTATTTAACGTTTTTATCACTTTGAACTGAAATGGTAAAATGTGCGTAATAATGGTAATATGCATTATAAGGAACACGATGCATTTAAAACAATAAATCACTGTAATATCTTAAAATCAAAAAGATGACGCAGGTGTTTGTTTTTTTATGAATATCGATGTTTCATGTTATAAAATAAAACTCAAATAACAAAATGCAGTGTTACACTGAAATATAAACAAATATGATAAGGTTTGAGTTAAATTTATTATGCTAGTGTTATACAAATAATAAGAGACTAATGCACTTTATAAAATAGGATTACATCAAATGTTTATTGGTGCCACCGTGTTTAAAAATAAAGTTCAGAAAACAACCTGAGATGATGTGAATTTGGCAAATTAGACAGAATAGAATGTAATATTAACATTAAAGATTTAAAAATATAAGATTTAAGTCTAATCTTTCATGCTGGTGTTAAATGCATACAAAAATATTAAAAATAAATAAACAAATAAAAAAAAAGTGCTTTTTTATAAATAGAATGATATACAATATAAAGCTATTTTCTTTTTTTTTATTTCACAAAACTGTGGTGCTGTGAACTTAAATATCAGGTGGAATACACTGCACTATAAACATTAAAGAAATAAAATAAAACTTGAGTCCGATACTTCACACGGCTCGTAAAATATTGTACAAATTTTAAGATAAAATAAACTTTGTAAAATGTTGAATTATGCATCATGGAATAACGACACAAAAATGTCCTCATGCGCAAACTTTGTGAGGCTCAGATAGAAAGAAATTATTTTTTATTGATAATTTAGATCCACTTTCAACCAGTCCCAGATGCACGAGTGTTTGGGCTCTAAACGAGAAGTGGCATGCAGATTCTCAGTGAACTCATGATGTAATTCCATGTCATTTTTGAGGCGAGAGGCGAGCGCAGAGGTAGTTTACCGCAGCCTCTCTCTTGGCGCAGCATCTCAAAGTCCTCGCTGACTTCTCCAGCTCATTTAAGGCAAATTAAAGTGTGAAAAAGTCTCTCCCGGAGCAATCGCTCCATCATGAGGGCCTTGTGTCAAGCATGTTTATGGGGGCAATGGACTGTATTACCTGTAATCTCTGGAGAAGGACTCCACATTTCCTTACTTCAGTTTGCTCCGAGGAGGGCAAAAAACCCAAAATTATCTCGCATTCCACCTTTACCGCAACATCTCGACGTGTCAAATCGGAGCTTCAGAACTCGCCCGTGTCGCTGTGCCCAAGGTCACTAGAAGAAATGAGATATACACTCACATAAACACCGCACGTCTTCTGAAGTCTGAACTCTGTACTTAAAAGAGGAAGTTTGTGTCAAGGTATTGTACACAATAAGCCACGTACAGCAGCGAGGCCCTGCAGGAAGGCAGAAAATCACATGATGAAAATTGGAAAGACACACTCACTCACAGCGTGAGATGGGCGACAGTTCGACTCCAAACAAACCCGCCGTGTTTTTCCGAGCGGGACAGCCACTGAAGGACAATCCTGTGTAGAGACTGACGTTTTTAAAACAGACATGACAAAAACTGTAACTTACCGTAATTCGCTACATTGCACATTTTAGGTGATACAAACTTTTTACTTAATTTATCACTTTATATCACATGGTCTTAACTACTATGTACTTCCTGTATTTTAAAAATAAGTACAACGTGCTTATTTCGGTCATATTGTATTGCAAAACACTTTTGCTGCTATTGAGGTGGATATAGGTAAGTTTAAAGTTGGGTTAAAGTGTCAACATTGTAAATACAGAAATAAATTACAGGTGCAATTATATTTTGTAAAAATATAAGTATAATGTTAAACAGGTTTGGTATCCAATAAGTGCATTGTGGTTGATTTAAATGTTAGTACATAGTAGCTAAGGCCAACTAATATAAAGTGGGACCGAATAATTTTATTGATATAAAATAAAATTATTCCATTATTAACAAGATGAAGTGCATTAAACATTATTATACGCCAAAGTTTCCCAAACTGGGGTTTGTGAAGAAAAAAGAATAAATTAAATCATAAAAATGTAAAATAAAATAAACATTTCAATCAAAATAAAATGCTTTATTAAAAAGACATGTGAAATATTCCACCTGCATGTGACCATGTGAGTAATATATAATCATCTAATCTGATTACAATTATAAAATATTATAAAACGTAGTAAGTACTTCATTTTCAGAATTTGACTACATCATCCAGATTATATGTAATGGTTACTTCACAGCACTGTTCATAAATAATAAACCAGATGCATTCAAAGCACATGAATAAAAATATTCACAATCTGTCATTGTTATAAAATACAGCACTACTAAAAGAGTTTTGCATATCAATAAAAATATGAAAATATTTCACTGTTTACCTAGCTGCCATGTGACCATGTGAGTAATATGCAATCAGTAAAAAAAAGTAACTTTACGATTTTAAAATGTAATAATGCAATCTAATTACAAGTAGGAAGGAATCCAGATTACATGTAATCACTTGCAACCCAGCATTGCATTATAATAACCCAGCTGCATTCAAAGCAATCATTGTACACAAATATGAGTTTTCTCAAATCTGTAATTACAATTTACAGCACATCAGACAATAACTGACAGCGTTGTGCATTTCATTCAAATATTACATTAAAAAGATGAAATATTCCACCTGATTACCTGCCTGTTATTGTGACCACGTAAGTAATATACAATTATGTAATTAAAATAACCAATCTGATTACAAGTATTTTAAAATGTCATGCAACTACAAGTACTTAATTAATAAAGACAAGAAGATGAATTAAAAGCAATCTCTGTACATAAATAAAAATATATATTTATATATAAAAAAATAAAAATGAAATATTTCCAAATTACCTGCCTGTCATGTGAACATGTGAGTAATATATAATTATGTAATTAAGACAAAGTAACTGTAATCTGATTACAAGTATATTAAAATGTAATGCAATCTAATTACAAGTCCTTAATTTTTGGAAGCCGATGATGTAATCCAGATTACATGTAATCAGTTACAACCAAAAAAACAACAACAGTGTTTTTTTTTTTTAATTTCTACAAATGATTAAATAATCTCCCACTTCAAGGTAACCCTACAAAAAACTGCAGTACACTGACGCTGTCCCATATTTCGTTTTGAATGATTTCCACAATAAAGTGCTGAAATATGAGCATCTTTTCATATGTTTGCACATTAGAAATGTCCTTTAAAAAGAAAAGGAGCTTTTCTAAAACACATGTGAAATTTTAAAATATGCACAGTCTTTGAGAAATACTCTGTCAGCTGACATGATGTTTTTGTTCGTTCTCTAGTTAACTGCTGGCACAGATTGTCTGCCATCATATTAAATTCCCTGGTTTGGAGGCTAAAATGTATCAGTGGGAAATAGGAAATAATGAATTTGAAGAACTTTTAGCCTCGGGAGTTAGTCACAAAGTATTATATCCTCCTGTGAGACACCACATGCGCAAAAAAAGATAAGTACCTGGCAGTCGGTACACTCGAACCTACATATGCCTATCAATAAAGCAGATTATTTTCTCTGCTTATTACTGAGCTGATCTGGCGGGGGGGCTGCAGATTACATCCTTAATGAGAATGAGTGAATGTCTCTCATTTGCTGAAAAACTCCTCTTGAGGAACGCTCTTCGCCTCCCACAGGATTTCTGCGAGCGTTCATAATAATAATAATAATGATTATTATTATTGTTGGTGTCACAAAATCCTCACTGGCTTCAATTTGTACAGCTTCATTTATTCATATTTCAGCAGGATTATACAAGCATGGCCTGCTCTGAATTCCACATCGATTATCGCTTTACATATTGCTATATGCATATGGATTTGCCCTCACAGTCTTTCTTAAGGCTCATGCAGCAAACCACTGCCAGATTTTAGTATGCTGTAATGTATATTCAAGAGGTTTGGCACTCCAGGCTGAACGCAGTCAAAATAGTCACATCTAAAAGGTTCTATGCTGCACGGTTCTGTTCTATTCTATTGCATTCACTTCAATTAGACTCTTTTACATTCCATTCCATTGCATCACATTCCCTTATAGTCTATTAAATTGCATTCTGTTCTATTTTATTCCATTGCTCTGCATTGCGTTCCATTCCATTCCATTGCATTGCACTATTGCAGTGCATTCAGCTCTGTTCTATACTGCTGCATTCCATTCCATTCTGTTGCATTTATGTTCTATTTTATTGCATTGTATTCCATTACATACTTTTTTCTACTGCATTGCATTCTATTCTATCCTTTTGCAATGCATTCAACTTTGTTCTATACTGCTGCATTGCATTGCGTTATAGAGTATTCTGTTGAATTGCATTGTATTCTGTTCTATTCCATACTATACTGCATTGCATTTTACCGTTATATTCCAATCTGTTGTCTTCTCTGTATTGCATTCCATTCCTTTTGCATTGCATCAATTTCTATACTATTCTATTACATTCTGTCACTTTCAATTCTGTGGCATTGTTTTGCACTATATTGCATTGCGTTCTGCTCTGCTGCAGTGCATTCCATTCTGTTCTATTTCATTCCATTGTGTCATGTTATATATTGTTCAATTGCATTCTGTTCTGTTGTATTGCATTGCATTTTATTCTATTCCATTCCATTTCTCAGTTGGTGGCCTGGGACTTAATGCTAAATGCAAATAATAAAATGCAACTAAAAGCATATACTTAGATTAGATAAACAAGCTTCAAAACATTTAAGGAGGCAAAAACACATCCAACAGCTTGGAAGATGCTTCACCCGGTTACTTTAGCTGACTCAGTAATATTACTATATAGCCAAGTACTTGCATTCAAATCATAATTCACCCCTGAATCATATGAATTATATTTTATGACAGCCTAATTCAACTAAGAAGGTTTTTTTTTTTTTTACCGCAAAGAACCGCAACACAGCGCTCAAAATGTAATTTGACAAAACAACAACCATAACAATATTTAAACACTCACAAAATGTTGTCATGTCATTTTTTTCCAATATGCAATTTGCTACAGCAACCAAAAGCACATTATCAAACCCCTGTTTGTGCATAACTGGAACAAATAGCGACTCTAATAACACACTTAATCTATTTCAAACGCTGCTTCTTACAGAATGAAGCCCATAGTGGGAATCACAACTAAATAGCCAGAAATCATGCTACTGCATGCTACTTTTGAAGATTTGATGATCACTAATTTAAATCTTCTAGAATACAATAAAAAAAGACCCCAAATCAAAATGCTTTGCTGTGTTGTACACAATGCACGCACAATGAAATATACTAGATTTCATGAAATGCTCATGAATTGCAAAACTCCCCCCCCCACCTTTACTTTCCGTCACATCACTCATCAATGTGTCAACAGTGCAAACTTTCCCAGAAAGTTTTTCAGTCAATGCCGTTGTTTGCATTCATCTTCATGAACCCTCTTCTAACCCACGAGCGTGTTTGAAACCTCGAATAACCCTCAGACCTTTCTAGCTCTCGCTCATTGTCAATACGGCAGCGATGCATTCAGAAAGGCACTTAAACTGGATCATTAGGGTGAAATGTGCACCGAAATACCATCGGCAGCATCGTGCAGTAACGAGACGTGCATTTATGTATGTAGGACAGCGTGTAAATACGAGTCATTAGGCCGTTAACGTCAGACTCATTGCGTTCCAGTGTCACTCTGCACTTCTCAACACTTCTGCTGATATTAGTTTAACAAATGCAGTTTGATGCAGGATAAATAAATGTTCAAACGTTCATGTTTAGGTATTGAATTTGTGCGTCTCGGTAATTTGATTTACAATCAGAGGTGACAGGCCGGTGGGCTCAGGTAGAGCTAAAGGAGCGTCTGCCTGCCTGCCAGAGAGCTTTATTAACACCACCTCCGATATGCTAAAGTGCCTGCATACAAACGCTTTGTCAAAATCATGCTATTTATACATACACAGTAAAAAGTATGCGAATTTGTTTTCAGTTTTGAAGAGTGGCTGCGCTGAATTATCTACATTTAATTAAACGATCTGATGTGTGAAATGACAGCTGAATCAACGGCTTTTTCGTACCTTTGGAGGTTCAATGCTGTGCCTGTGAAGTTTTAACTTCGTCTCGGATGCAAATAGTCAATAGTTGTCATCCAGTATGAGTATGAATTAAATGAAGTTTATTGCACGTAAACAATGCAAGAAATTCCCCATAAAGAGACTTTTATAAATGTATATATAATAATTACATTTAATAATGAATGTCTAAATAATTTTAAGAATAAATCATACCTTATAATAGTATAACATATATTAAATATATAGTGACATTCTCTGTATGCCATAAAAGTATAAATTAATTAAATTAATTAAAAGTATAAATTACATCAAATTAACTATACATAATATATATATATATATATATATACACACACACACACATACATGTACACACACACAATAACATTTATATTTAATATTATTATATTTAATATTAATACACAATAAAATTTATATTTAATACTATATATAATATTAATGGTACTTAATTAAATCTTATGAAATTAGCTATTTCTAAAAGTAGTTTTTAAAAGTCAATAGCTGTCATATAGGGCTAAACGCATATCAGCTATTTAATGAGCAATGCTTGAGTTCAATTTGAGACATCTGACACTTTGGTGAGAACAATTTGAGACATTAGAGAGATTTTAGATGAAACTCTGATCTTTTTTGTAATAATAACCAGGAAGAAGCCTTCCTCACATCTTTGCTTCTGTTCCTCTTTACTAAGCTTTGGATAAAAGTATCCGCTAAATGCATAATGCATATTACACCGTTATCATATACTGTCCCTCTATATATTGCAAACTTTTCATTTGCTCTCCCTTTAATCTGATGAAGTCCTGTAGTAACGAGGGAATCAAAATGCATTCGCGTGATTCAATCTTTCAAGTCTCAACCTTGTCTCTAAAATTAGGAGAAAAAAGAGAGACATTAAAGAGATCATTTTTCTATCCTAAAGCGATGCACAGAATTAAAAATCCAAAATCACAATGCATCCGGTATGCGAGAGCTGATGTCTGCATGCAGAATAAAGGCGGAGAGCGAAGTATCTCCTTTAAAGCAGGACCTGAAATTCTTGTTTTTGGCAAACACGCCTGACCCAAATTTTCTGCCCCCTTCCTCCTCTGTAAGATGCTTTAGCAATCCTCGCGCCCCGAGGGCGACCGTGTATCCTTTAAGGAAGGGGGGGGTGATGCCTGCCAATGCCTTTCCATATAGCACGCTTAATGAAAGATCAACGCCGCCAATATAAGTCTTTCTTGTAGCAATAATTAGTGAGGGATCCGCACTCCAACAAGCCGGTTTGCTGAGTTAATACCAAAGGCAGATTACAGGCGGTGCCAAAGAGTGCCCTGGCATGTAGCTGGCAGTGCTTCCCCCTCGAAAAAAGAAAAAAGCTTGACATCACATTAGCACACGGTCAAGGAGTTACATCCTAACACTTCCATAATCTGCTTTCCTGCACAATTAGCCTGCCATAATAAGTCGCTGTCAAGACACCGGGGGAGAAAGCGAGATGGGGGCAGGGGGCTTCACCCACGGTCTGACGGGCCATGCTTGTGTTGCCTGCCTGAAATGGAGACGCTGAGATTATGTGGCCCTCCAGAATTCCCCAAGGGCCGTTTTTCTGGAATTAGGGCCCAATGTCTCAGTGAGCCCCGCTCACCTAGATGGAAAAAACAGAGCGCAAACGGATGTCGACTGGGTCGGAGTCAAATCAGAACGTCTCCGAAATTCCAATTAGAGCGCAGAGTTTTAACGAAGCAAACAAACGGAATGCAGAACTCAAACAAGTTGAAATAGAATTAATTCAGATGCTTTAAAGTATTTCACTTTTTTCCCCTTTCGTTGTGTACTACAGAGGCGTTTTATTGCACAAAAATATTAAACAGAAAGCCCCCTTCAGAAACTCTCTCTCTCTCTCTATAGTAATTATGTAATATTATAAGTATAGTGCATTTAATATAACATGATTATATAATATTATAATCATGAAATAATAATGTACGCTTACAAACTTAAATTCAAACAGATTCAGATTTAAATAATTGATATATAACATTTTTATTAATTATATATTGTGCATTCTTTGTATGCTTCCACACTTGGCTAATAAGGAAATTCTGATTCTGATTAAAATGATAATAATTTTAGTAAATTAAATGTGGAAACTTTTATATAAAGCAATCAATAGCAATCTGTACACACACACACACACACACACACACACACACACACTATAGCACTGAAATATGCAAACGTTATAATGTTATAATTTAATGTACTATAAAATAATAAATGTTATAACACTTTGAACTTTAAAGTCACTTTGAAAACAAAGAATATCTGATTTACATAATATTTTCGGTGAATTAAATTAATTGAATTAATAATGCCCCCTAGATATTATTACTGTATTTAATATCTATATTAAAATGAATAACTATAACATACTGCATAATAATTATTTATAATATATTATAAAGCAATCAATATTATAGTTATAATGTTTGGATATTTGGTTAATAGAGATTTGTTATAAAGATAAGGAACTTTTATCAACACCAAAGCCAATTAAACACCTAAGCAGTTCTAATTGTTGTACACATTGTTGTAATGATTTAGCAAAATTTTTTGGGAAACCCACTTCGGCGTCCCGTGGGGCGTGGCCAATTCAGTCCAGTCTGAATTCCGGATCCAGAACTCAAATACAGAATTTTTCTCTCCCGTTTTCGAGCGCTCGACTCAAACAAGCTTCCGCCGCAAACTTGAGGAAAGTCTGTGGAAGAGAACGAAGCAGCAACAAGAATGAGGAGCAGAGAGACGGTAAAAAGAGGAAAAACACACACACACACACACACGCTGATGACACCCGGTTCCATTCTTCCGCTCTTTCCTTTTCTCCGCTCGGCGCCTGGCAGCACGGAAGGGCTAAGCTGGGAGCTGTAATGTCATTAAATTGCAAATGCTTTTTTTTCTTCCTTGCCGACACACACTGTTTACTTATCTGGCAAAAACATATGTTGGAAGGAATCCGTTAAATTCTGCCCATTGCCTTGGGTGAAAGTGCAATAGAAACGGACCCACTGAGCACCTTCAGTTGTCTCCTTTTAGCACTTTGCCTTATCTACAAGGCTGCTTAGCAGCAAACTGGCGAGTTCAATGAAAAATGAAGATACAGCGAGAGATTAGGGCCGAGAACAGTGAGAGGTAGACAGCTTGCGGAGAGGGTCATCCTGTCGCAAATGATTTTCAACTCCCCTCCTTTTCCATCTGCATAAATGACTATTTTTAAGGCATCTCCCGCGCCTGTATATTTTTCCCACTCTGTCACACATTTAATTTCACGCCCCGTGTTCTGAATATGCTTAAATGCATATCTCCGATGCACCTTTAAGCCCACGGAAAGAGGACTTTGGGGGAGGGAGAGATGGGACGTGCCGTAGAGATGTCGAGAGGATGCTGGGAAGGGGCGGCTCGGCAAAATTAAAGATAAAATGGTGTGATTTGCACTACAAGTCTATTACTTTATGGCATTTACATAAAGTTTACCTCTGCAGTTCCGCCGCTTCTCCTCCCCACCTCCGGACCACCTTCCCGCCGATCGGCTCGTATAAATATGTATAAATCTTTGTTTGGGGGGGAAATAGAATTCCGCAACTGCAAAAGAAAGTTTGAAGGGTCGCACTTCGCTCGCTTTTTGGGATCGTCGGAAATCTACCCACAATCCTTCGGGAGAGGGCCGAGAGCGCTCTGAAAATAAAATCACTAATCGGCCGTTTCTTTTTTGAGGGGGTCACCTGCTCCTCGGATGGTTCTGCTGAGAGAAAGACACAGTATGAAGTCATAAATGAAAGCAAACAGGCGTTCTGGTTCTGCTCTGTTTGGGTTTTACATTTTACCAGATGTATCTGCACTCAACAATTATTCACTGGATGAACTCAATTTATTTGAAGGCAGGATTTCCAACGAATAAATATGTGTAGCCCCAACTTAATGCGATTTAATTTAACTGAGTTGGGTCAACTCAATATGATCAAATATAGTTTTAGTGAAAATTATATGATATTTTTATAATGATATTTAATGATATTTTGACTTCAGTTTTAATGTAATAATTTCAATGCATTTATTGATTCTTATTGATTGATTTTTTGCAGTATTATTCCTTCATTCCTGCTCAAAATATAGTTATTTTAAATGAATGTGTTATGTTAACGTGTCATTTAGCAGAAGAGCCCATAAATAGAGGCCCACTGTTTTTCACAGTATGTGTATTTCTTAGTGCTGCACGATTAATCAGATCGCAACCGCAATCTCGATGTCCGTCTATGCGATTACATTACAGCAAATGTTGCGAATATATTAAATAAACAAATGCATTCGTGGACGTAACAAGACATTCATTCTTGCGTTCACACCAGACACAAATGAATGTGATTTATAGTGATTTATGTTAAGTCAATGCAAAGCTGCAATTAGACATCCTGCAGTGCGACTCACATTGATTAAGCGGCGCGTTAAACACCGGTTTTACTGCAAACATAAGACAGTAAAAAATGAATTAATGTGATTACATTTAATTAAGTTGGGTCAACTCAATTTGATCAAATATAGTTTTAATGAAAATTATACATTTTATGCTTGTTGGACTCAAAGTAAAACATTCAACTGAAAAATAAATTAATAGGAAGACATCCTTCTACACTCAAAAAAAAAAAAGATATGTTTGATTTACTTAACTTTAGGCATTAGCCAAGTTGTTATGCATAACTTAAGATGGTTTTGTTACATCCACGGCATGCCCAAAGTATTCTTCTTCTTCTTCTTCTTATTATTATTAAAACAACTTTGTTTTAGCAGGTCCCGAAGCACATGCTTTACACTTTACCACAATGGCAACCCCCCAAAACACTAACATAGCAGAAGGTCTTTTAAATACAAATATAAAATAGCATTAAACGTTTACAAGTCTCCCAGTTTCATCATAAAAATGCCTAAAATAACATTTTATTTCAAAATGTACTATCCTTATCCTGCCCTGTGCAATGCATGATGGGAAGGGGAAATCCACTTGTTAGTTACATAATTAAAATCATTTGTGTTCTTAACCAAACATAAAAATTAAAATATATATTTTTAAATCAACTGAACAGTGTTGGTGAATAATTTTTATGAGTGTGAAATGGTATTTTATTTACATTTTTATCTACGCTATAAGCTAGTGTCACTCTAAATTAATGTTTTGTTTTGTTTTTGCTTTTATATGCAGTTTTTTAGTAGTCAATCAATACATTGTGTAAAATATATTCTTCTTCATTGTGTGTCAACTTTTGGCTAATTTTGGTGCATTTCCTAAAGAGAAAAATCTAGAAAAAGTTCCATGCAAACCCTTATTAATGCTACATAAAACTATTACATTTTGTAGTTTAGCTGCATTTAATTTTTTTATTAATCAATATATGGCAAATTTAAGGAGCTTGTTCCTTGTGCATTTACCCAAGCCTGCAAAATAGATATTAATATTAATAAATAAGACACACAATAATCTTATCATTACAATATTGGTTACACTTTATTTTAAGGTGTCCTTGTTACACTGTAATTATAGATTTAAGCATTGAATAATATTAATTTACTATGTGTACTTACTGTAGGGTTCAGGGTTGGCTTTAAGGCTGCTTGCATGTAATTATACATAATTATAATTTTTGTTTTATGAAAGTAAGTACACATAACATGTAACAAGCACACTAAAATAAAGTGCAAGCAAATTAGTACAATAATAACAAAAAATATATATATTAGTCTTCTTGTAGCTTAGATTAACTTATTTTAATGCTGTCAAATGATTTATCACGATTAATCACATCCAAAATAAAAGTTGGTAACATAATATATATGTGTGTATATTTATTATGTGTGTGTGTATATGTGTATATATATATATATATCTCAATAAATAAATACACACACATGCATATATTTATATATGATAACATTTATATAAAGATAAATATAAGTAAATATTTTCAAAATGCTGCATGTGTGCGTGTCTATACATGTGTGTCTAAATATTTACATGTCTATATTTCTCTTATATATGAATATAAACAAAAACGTTTATTTTAGATGCGATTCATTGTTTGACAGCACAAATCAATGAATGAATTCTCCCTTGAAATGCTGTTATTCTGATTTTTTTTGTGTGTTTGTTTCTTTGAAGGGAAAAACTCTTTATTTAATTCCAGGTGTATTTTGACTTGAGTTGTATTTATATATTTTAATGTAAGAATTTCAATGCATTTATTTCTTTTTACTTATTGATTTTTGCAGTATTATTTCTTCATTCTTTCTCAAAATATAGTTATTTTCAACGATCAGCTCATTCTGGAGGAAGCATTAGAAAGCTCAGCTCAATACCTCCATTCACTGTCTGAGCAATACAACATAAAGCAAAGTGAGACTTCTGCAAACTTTCAGCAGGAAAACACCAACTCCCCAGTTTCGGCGGGAGGTCCGCCCATGTTTCCCGGCCGAGGGACAGCAGCGGATTGGCCTGCGTGGGACGGCGAGGCCGAGAGATTGGGCTATTCAGAGCACGCCCGCTCCTCCTTATTGTCTGGGCCGCTCCACGTTTGAATACTCTCTCTCCCTGCGTCCAAACAGATGAGAAAGGCTTAGGAGGCGCACGGCTTTCTCTCCACTCCTTTTTTATTTGCAATTAAATGCATTTCAAATGGAACAACTCTACAGAAAGCAATTTCGATAAGAGAAGAAAAAGCCATTGCTTTCCCCACCTCCATTGTTGCCATTTTTGCATTTCAGCCGCATTCTGTTATGTGAAATTGCACAATCGAAAACATATCTCGACAGTGGATGTGCCTCAAAAATTTAATAGTCCCATATTGAAAATTAAATTGCATCTTAGAAATCATTTAAGCCTTTTTCTCGTTTTCTTTCTCGCGTGCCTTTCATCCGGCGCACTTTTGCTTTTGACTGGCGACAAAGGTCTTAATTGTATTTCGCTAAAACTGAAACGTTATATTTCCTTTTTATTTTCTGACTTCATTCGGCCTTGTTTTTTTTTTTTTCATGTGATAAAATGAGGATATTCGAATTAGTGCCATCTGGTCACGTCGCGCTCTTTGCGTATTGTGTTGCGTTTTGTGTGCGAAGCATGCACCGCTGCGAACAATCTCCTCCCCAATTGGCGCATCTTTGAAGGATTTCTGAAGCACTGTAAATAGCTCCAAAACCTCTCTTACAAGGTTTACCCCCGGAGCACTTTGTAACTTATCGCCCCTGCCTTGTGCCTCCTCTATGGCTGGCATTATGCTAAAATGTAAATCGCTAAGCTGCCAGAGATGTGGGTGTCACCATGGAGCAAGGCGAGCGAATAGTGTGTGGATTTCTTGGAGCCGTCGTAAAAGGTTCAGTTAAGCTACACAGTCAGGAATCGCCCCCTTCCATGTCCAAGAAATGTGATTTGAGTGCTGCTGATTTTGCATTTACTTTTCAGGGAAACATACAGCCGGACGCTGTATCCTGAAATGTGTGAGTGTGTAATTCGCTGCTGTAAAGGCCCGAACGGCTGGCTTGCACGCGTGCTTTAAGAGCACATCATTGTGGAAGCAATTTTATAAGCAAATGTCTATGCCAAATTTAAGGAGCTTGTTCCTTTTGTATTTACCTCAGCCTTTAAAAAACAAAAACAAAATTTATTTATATGTGTGTGTGTGTGTGTGTGTAATACATAAAATAGATACAAGAATAAATAAACAGTATATATTATGTTTATATAAAAATAATATATAAAATATATCTTATAATAAAAAAATAAATAGATAAAAAAAAAGTTCATCAGACTTGTCCTAAAACAAGAATGTATTTGGGTTTTAGGACAACTTTGAAAGGTTTTGATCCACTTCACATGTTGACAAGTGTATGCTTTATGTATGACTAATGTAGCTTAAATTAACTTATAGCAATAAATAAATACTTACAAAAATATGTAAATATTTATATATTTAATACTTTATAGTAATATTTATAAATGATACAAAGTACAATAAATATTAAACATTATATATCTAACACTAATATATTACAATAGTGATATAAAATTATAGAATATTCTGTACCACTATGAATTTCTGTTAATTCAGCATGCTGTGTTCAGTATTTATAAATTGCGTATAGTGTTCAAGCCCATGTAGCCGAACAAAGTTGACTATGCTTACTGAAAAATGATCAAATTTGGGCCACCAAGCGTCAAACCTAAATGAAACGTGCAAGAGAGTTTTGCTGCCCTCTAGAGGCTGTAAATGTGTGGAGGATAAAACCAATTCCTCCTAAGTGATCAGCCTTTCTTGAGAACAGCACACACTACCTCTTACTCTTTCTGTAGTACTCGGTACACACACTGTGCACAGTATAATCATTTCTGTATGGATGGATGACCTACTGCTCTCTACTTACATGCAAGCACACTGCACGCAAGAATGTATCCCACAATGCACTTGACCTCCCATTTCCAGTGAGAAATAAACTTCCGGTATTAATCATGATCTTTCTTTGCACATTATTTTAATAGGTAGCTAAATGTTCAGATATTAAACAAAACATAATGTATGCAAAGTTGCAGCATACATGTATTAATGCTTTATTGTCGAATGTTTTACTTTAATACACTAACAATCAATAGATTATTATAAAAAAACAACAACTTACCTGTGTGTCTTTGACTACTCCCTGCAGTTTTTACAAAGGATTTGTTGAATAATGATCTGAAAAGAATGGGATTAGCAACAGTTAGCTCAACAAACGTTACATTGAATTGAAAGGATATATATATGTGTGTGTGTGTGTGTGTGTATGTAAACAAAAGTAAAATTTTAAATACAAAACAAATCTAAATAATATAGTAATTAACAACAAAACTAATAATACTAAATAAATAAAAAAACAATAAAAGGCATGTAATTATGCATATAATACAAAAAACAAGCAATACTCAATACAAACCATGTGTCAAAACACCAGGGTCTGGAAAGTGCAATTTTATGATGTGAGTATGGACAAGCACAGCCTCGCAGAAGATCATCAACACCTGCCTCTGCATGGAAACGTATTTACGCCCAACCAGACATCACTGCTCGTTTATCCCCGACCACCAATACACAAATCTACATCGCTGCCTGTTTAGCCCCGCCCATCTATTCTATATCACTGCTTATTTAGCCTCGCTCACCAATACACAATTCTACATCGCTGCCTGTTTAGCCCCGCCCATCGATTCTTTATCACCGTTTATTAAGCCCCAACCGACCACCAATACACGATTCTACCCATCGGTTCTATTTCACTACTTATTTAGCCCCACCCACCAAAACACGATTCTACATCGCTGCCTGTTTGGCCCCGCCCATCAATTCTGTATCACTGCTTGTTTTGTGTACTCCTCCTTGGATCGCCACCTTACCGTGGTGGAGGGGTTTGAGTGCTTGAATGATCCTAGAAGCTATGTTGTCGGGGGCTAGATGTCCCTGGTAGGGTCTCCCATGGCAAAAAGGTCCTAGGCGACAGGCCAGACAAAGAGCGGTCCAAAAACACCCATATGAAAGGAAACACAATTAAATCTGTGACGTCGCCCAGTACAGCGCAGCCGGGGGCCCTACCCTGGATCCTGGCCTGGGGTTGGGGCTCGTATGCGAGCACCTGGTGGCCGGGTCTTACCCCACGGGGCCCGGCCTGGCTCAGCCCGAAGGAGCGACTTGGGGCCATCTTCCCGTGAGCCCACCACCTGCTGGAGGGACTGTAAGGGGTCGGTGTATTGTGGGTTGGGCGGTGGTCGAAGGCGGGGACCCAACAACCCAATCCTCGGACACAGAATCTGGCTCTTGGAACATGGAATGTTACCTCATCGGGGGGGAAAAAGCCTGAGTTAGTGCGGGAGGTTGAGAGGTACCGTCTAAATATAGTCGGACTCACCTCTACGCACAGCCTGGGCTCTGGAAGTAGAGTACCCGGCCTTTTTGGGGTCTCTGGGAGGGGTGCTGGAAAGTGCTCCAACTGAGGAATCCGTCGTTCTACTGTGGGATTTCAATGCACACATGGGTGATGCTAGTGATATGTCCATGATTTGTCCATAACGAACATCATGTTCGAGCATAAGTGTGTCCATCACTACACGTGGTATCAGGGCACCCTAGGCCGGAGGTCGATGATCGATTTTGTGGTCGTTTCATCTGACCTCCGGCCGTATGTCTTGGACACTCGGGTAAAGAGTGGGGGCGGAGCTGTCAACTGATCACCACCTGGTGGTAAGTTGGATCCGTTGGCGGGGAGGAAGCTTGACAGACTCGGCAGGCCCAAACGTACTGCGAGGGTCTGTTGGGAACGTTTAGCGGAGCCCTCTGTCAGGGAGGTCTTCACCTCCTGCAGGGCTTTAACCGGATCTCGAGGGAGGTTGGAGACATTGAGTCCGAGTGGACTATGTTCTCCACCTCCATTGTCAATGCGGCTGTTCTGAGCTGTGGCCGCAAAGTCTCCGGTGCCTGTCGTGGCGGCAACCCCCGAACCTGGTGGTGGACACCGGAAGTAAGGGATGCTGTCAAGCTGAAGGAGGAGTCCTATCAAGCCTGGCTGGCTTGTAGGGCTGCTGAGGCAGCTGATAGGTATCGGCGGGCCAAGCCAACTGTAGCCCGGGTGGTTGCGGAGGCAAAAACTGGGGTCTGGGAAGAGTTCGGAGAGGCCATGGAGAAGGATTATTGGTCGGCCTCAAAGAGGTTCTGGCAAACTGTCCGGCGCCTCAGGAGGGGGAAGCAGTGCCCTGCCAACACTGCATACCAGTGAGGTAGGGAATCTGCAGACTTCAACTGGGGATATTGTCGGGCAGTGGAAGGAATACTTTGAGGATCTCCTCAATCCCACCGAGGCATCTTCCACTGAGGAAGCAGAGGGTGGGGGCCCAGGAGTGGACTCGACCATTACCCGGGCTGAAGTTGCCGAGGTAGTTAAGAAGCTCCTCGGTGGCAAGGCAGTGGGAGTGGATGAGATCCACCCTGAGTACCTTAAGTCTCTGTATGCCGTGGGGCTGTCTTGGTTGCCACGCCTCTACGGCGTAGCGTGGAGGTCGGGGACAGTGCCTCTGGACTGGCAGACCGGGGTGGTGGTCCCTCTTTTTAAGACGGGGGATCGGAGGGTGTGTTCCAACTATAGGGGGATCACACTCCTCAGCCTCCCCGGGAAAGTCTATGCTAGGGTACTGGAGAGGAGAATTCGACCGATAGTTGAACCTCGGATTCAGGAGGAACAATGCGGCTTTCGTCCTGGTTGTGGAACACTGGACCAGCTCTATGTTTGTGGGAGTTTGCTCAACCAGTTCACATGTGCTTTGTGGACCTGGAGAAGGCATTCAACCGCGTCTCTCGCGGTGTCCTGTGGGGGGTGCTCTGGGAGTATGGGGTCCGGGGCCCTTTGCTAAGGGCTGTCCGATCCCTGTATGACAAGAGCAGGAGCTTGGTTCGCATTGCTAGCAGTAAGTCAGACTTCTTCCCGGTGCGTGTTGGACTCCGGCAGGGCTGTCCTTTGTCATTACTTTTATGGACAAGATTTCTAGGCGCAGTCAGGAGCTGGAGGGGGTCCGGTTTGGGGACCACATGATCTCATCTCTGCTTTTTGCAGATGATGTTGTCCTGTTGATTCTTCAAATCACGACCTACAGCGGGCACTGGGGCGGTGGAGTGTGAAGCGGCTGGGATGAGAATCAGCACCTCCAAATTTGAGGCCATGGTTCTCAGCAGGAAAAGAGTGGTTTGCCCACTTCAGGTTGGTGGGGAGTTCCTGCCTCAGGTGGAGGGGTTTAAGTATCTTGGGGTCTTGTTCACGAGTAAGGGAAGGATGGAGCGAGAGATTGACAGATGGATCGGGCAGTTTCTGGAGTAATGCGGTCGATGTACTGGTTGTGGTGAAGAAGGAGCTGAGCTGCAAGGCGAAGATCTCGATTTACCGGTCGATCTACGTTCCTACTCTCACCTATGGCCATGAGCTTTGGGTCATGACCGAAAGTATGAGATCCCGGATACAGGTGGCCGAAATGAGTTTCCTCCGTAGGGGTGCTGAGCGCTCCCTTAGAGATAGGGTGAGGAGTTCGGTCACTCTGGAGGAGCTCGGAGTAGACCCGCTGCTCCTCCACATCGAGAGAGGCCAGCTGAGGTGGCTCGGGCATCTGTTCCGGATGCCTCCCGGACACCTCCCTGGGAAGGTGTTCCGGGCATGTCCCACCGGGAGGAGGCCCCGGGGAAGACTTAGGACACGCTGGAGGGACTTTGTCTCTCGGCTGGCCTGGGAACGCCTCGGTATTCCCACGGAAGAGTTGGAGGAAGTGTCTGCGGAGAGGGAAGTCTGGGTGTCCCTGCTTAGACTGCTGCCCCCACGACCCGGCCCCATATAAGCGGAAGATGATGTATGTATGTATGCTTATTTTGCCCCGCCCAACCACCAATACATGATTTTATCCATCGATTCCATTTCACTGCTTATTTAGCCCTGCCCACCAAGACACGATTCTACGTCACTGCCTGTTTAGCCCCGCCCATCAATTCTACATCTCTGTCTGATTAGCCCCGCCCACCAATTCATGCACATAGTGTAAATAAAGAGAGAAGCTAACACAGGTCTACACAGAACCCAACCAATAAAATTTATGTGCTGAACTTTTTTAAAAATGTAGTGCCAGACCATGTCAGTAAGAACTCAATTATTATTATTATTATTATTATTATTTGTTTTTTTTTACTGCCGAATCATTTACAAACAAAGATCAAATCACACTGGAGCTCTGATGATATTAATTATCTGCTTTTTAAACAGACATCACAAATTTAAAGCCAGACTGTCCAAAGCAAGTCCAGCCCCGCATCTAGCCATCATCTTTGTGTTTTTAATTGCAAAGCCCTTCAGAGGTGAACCCGAGTGCCAAAGCCCAGGTAACCCTTCAGTGACGTCTTCAGTGTCAGAGACGCAATGGGAAATGTGTCATAATGCTAGTCAAATGGGCAGACCAATCCACGCTTCATTTGAAAACATTTCGCATTTTCTTCTATAAAGCCTTGTGCTTTTGAAATGAAACTGAAGTGCTCTCAATTACAATCTGAAAAGGCAACCTTTCTCTGAATCGGCACATTAGGTTCCCTAAAACGTGTGCCGTGCGGTGCCTGCTCTAATAGCCATTAGCAGAACTGATGCATTTTTCCATCAACATAATAATAATAATAATACGCCTGTTGCTTGTTACACAGAATTAAGCATCACCTTCATCTGGACGTCCCTTTGAAATGCTATTAATCGAGAATTTCTCATTGTCGCCACTTCAAAGGATAAACGCAGTCCTCAGCGCTAACTATTTTATTCATCCCTAAAACAATAGGGTTTTCAGCAAGGCTTCAGCGAAGTGCTCTTTACCAGGTCAGACTGCATTGTACATGGACAAAATGATGGAAAAACCGGCAGGCGTACTCCACGCTACTGCAATTAGCCGCGGAGGAATTAATACAACTTAAATGAGTCCTATTTAGGTTGAGCATTAGCAGGCCAGGTTCTAGTCAAAACACAAATACTGTAACACAAAAAGAGAGAAATAATGGCAAAACCCATTTGTGTGCTTTACCAGAAATAATTTAAGGATAAAAACTGAAGATATTTCGTTTTTATTTAGACGGTGGAAGGATGCCGTTTTTGTAGTGAACTATGATTTAGTAATTCTATCACTGTTTCTTTGTGCTCGTTTCACTTTTGTGCAGTCGGAAAAATATTATTTTGGTGCAGATTTCAAATGCTTGATGTGCTCTACCAAAATAAATAAATAAATAAAATTATATATTTTGTTGTGAATTTTGGATCGGCTTTACTATCTAAAAAGATCAACACAAAATAATAATAAAAAAATAAAATAAAAAATTATTTTCAAACCATTTTAGACAGTTCACAACATACAGACAAAAGCAGGAAAATTTTATTTTTGTCTTTTTTTAGCTCATGCTGTTTGATTTTCTTAGTTCTGTGAAACTTAAAATTTGGTCCATATAATTAAAGAGGAGCAATCTTCTTAAATATATCTTCTAAATACAAAATAACTGTTCTTATTCTACAACGTGTGACAACTGGCCCCAATCTAATATATATGTCAAATAAGCATTGTTGAGTACACAGTTCAAATCTACTTATTGTGCCCGTCTGATTTTATTGTATTCACAAAACTTCATTGTAATTTGGTTTTGCATGACAGAAACAACATATAAAACTAAAAGAGAAATCAAGACTGATTCTGAAATCTTGTGACAACTAGCCCCAGTTTACATGCAATGTGTTAACCTTTAATAATGACATTCTCTTAGAAAGCCATGACTTTATTTCTCACTGAACACTATGAGAGAGATCAGAAGTCTGTTGATTCTGAAATAATGAGGAAAACTCAATGAAGGTTTCCTCTTACTCCTCCTGTTAAGAGTAAAACAGCTCTGCAGCGCCACCATGTGTTCATCATGTGATGTTCTTCACACTAAACCCTCATTAAGAAAACTTAGTTCATCAGCAAATGATCTTAGTTCATGTAAATATATGATAATGTATGTTATATATGTAAATATATGATACGGCAGATAAAAATGATCAACGACAGAACAATTTGATAAAAATGGAAACAAAAGAAATGTCTTTTGCTGTAGATAAAATCATGAAATAATACACATAATTAACTAATCTTGCAAGCATTTAATTATAAAATATTATTTTCTGCATGACAGTATTATAATTATATATATATATATATATATGTATATAATATAACTATATAATAAGAATTATTTTAAAATGCCATTTTATTAAGATTATATTATAAAATTATAAAATTATTAAATTTAAACTCATTTAATTTTTATGTATATTTTTTTTATTTAGATGTTTATATGTTTGCATAGATTTTTGTTTATTGTGTTTTGATTATTATAGTTAAACATAAATGCAAATTGAGGCAGATTTTAATAATAATTGAATTAATTTAAAGAAAGAGCAATCTTCTAAGAAATAATGTTGAGTAAAAGGTAAGTCTTTGTTCATTTATTGGCTCATCACGAGATGTGTGTGTGGTTTTCAGTGGAATGATCAGGAGACAAAGCGCACTATAGCAAAAAATAATGCACAGAAACATATGATGGCCTACAGGTCTTCTGTTTCCGTCATCAATGTACAAAACATGTTTTAGCCTGCAGTTAAATGTGTGACCGATCCCAGGACTAGCAGTCTTTGTTCTGGTGATTGGTGTTACATGCTTTACGACTGAAACAATTAAGAAAGAAAAGAGAAGATAAGGTGCAACACTTTAGAGTGGCTGTAATAAAAGTCTGAAAACGAAGTCTGATTATCCTTATTTGGAGCCTAAATGTTGCTGAGCTGTAAATCTTACAGTCTGAGTCTGAGAAAGGCTTTGGTCAGTGACCTGGTTAGTCACAAGAACGACCCGCCGAGCGGCTGCAAAGATCCCGAGGAATTCAAATACCTGGCTCTCGCTCAAAACCCACTGCTTTAAATCAATCGGGGGGGTTAGAAAATAAATATATAAATGACAAAACAGAAAACACAAAAACTAAAAGGTAACTCAAACAAAAAATACTATATTTGTAAATAAACAGTACTAACAAACTGTCATACATTAAATTAGTTATTTAAAAAAAAATTAAATACTTAATAAAAAGCTCATAACATTACCAATACGTACACTAAAATAAAAATAAAATATAAAAACCAAAGTGTATTAGTACATAAATAATACTAAATTAACACTGTCATACATTAAATGTGATTTATGTGTGCAAATACTTTTTTGTGGGTTATAAAATAAAACATATTTTTAAAAAGGCAAAATACCTATATAATACCGATAACTAAAACGTGTTATGTTGTTGTGTTTTTATTAAGTTATTAATATATATATATATATATATATATTTTAGGTTA
>JAUMHP010000057.1:20511328-20521475 GCA_032361065.1 Enteromius trimaculatus
TGATAAACGACTCTGCACGGCTCTGATACAGAAAATGGACTTTGTAGTATATGCTACGCAGTGGGTAGGATTAGGGTTGTGGGGTAGATGCATATCATATGCACGCCAACAAATTTTGCATCATATGCACGCGAAAACTGTGTTTTATGCGCGCCAAACACTCACGTATCATATGCATGCCTAAGTCCACTTTGCCTATAAAATACCACATTTATTATAGACTGCAAAAAACATGGACGCTATGTCTGTGGCGTCACCCGTAGAGCCGAAGAGTGCTTTTAAAGCTCAAAGTGGTCATCTTGAGAGCGGGAGCTGGTGGATGAAACCACGCCCATCTAGCTCGACGGCGGCAATCCACCTGTCACTCAAGTTGCCGCGCCCTTAATTATGCAGAACTTTAAGGCTTAATATATTTTAAACGGATGAGTTATAATATTTTTGGTTTTATAATCTGGTTTTAATGTATTTCTTGAACAAAATGATTTAAAACAAGTTACAAATATATTGTGGTCACAAATATGTCGCCCAATGTCATATATATGTAACATTTTAACAACAAAAACTGTATTACTTCTTAAAAATATATATATATATATTTTTTTTTTTTTCAGTAAAGTAATAATTTAGATGTATGTTGTGGAAAAGCAAAGCTCTTATAAAGCAAAAAAAACCTGCTAAAATGTATTTTTTTCAATTGAGAAGTAAATGCTCAATGTAACATACATGTAACATCAAAAATATCATTAACGCCCAATGTCATATATATATATATGTAACATTACAGATCTCTCACAGGGAGGTACTGAATTTGAAAAAAACAACTGCATAAACATGTTATAAGTGGTCCATTGGGTCTGTTTTATATGCCTCATAATTCTCCTATAAGGAGAAATTTGTCCGGCCCCGTATGTGTTAAAAGCACTTTTAGCACAGCAAATGCATGCTGTTTTAAAAGACTAGGGATCAATCAGATGACTCAGGGCTCGCACTATACATCTTAAGCATTTTGAATGTTTCAGTTAATGCGTCGTCTGTTCTTCAAATACATGCTGCTGTTTTTAACGCAAGACTGCGTGCGTCAGTTTGAACAGTTACTTACACCACAAGTTTAAAAACCACAGAGAAAATGATTAAAGCATCTATTTCCCCCCCATCCTGGCACACATCAGCAGTACGAGCCCGGGCTGATGTAAATGTCAGAACAGCAAGCGCCCGCTGCTCGCAGCTACTGCAAAATAAACTCCAAAATGTCCAACATAATGCAGACTGACATCCTCAGTGCATGCTGTAAATTTCATTAAGCAGACGTGTTGTAATATTTTAGCCGTGCATTAGATTATCAGGGACTGACATAGATGATTCCTAAACTATTTAAAAGTTACTTCATGTAATACAAGCAATACCAGTGCAATGCGTAGTTATTATTTCTTTACCAGCAGGGGGCGCTGAAAACTACATGATTATTGGTCGCGCAATGCTATTTTAAGCAGGAAGAAGTGAACCTGGACCAGAGCTTGTAGCTACTATCATCAATTATCAAAAAACACTATTATTGCTTTCAAGATATTCATACGAACGTCTTTACAACAAACTATTTTGTATGGATAGTCAATTTTATAGTTAGCGGCAAAGCAGTCTCGCGTAGCCAGACTTTCAGACGGCCGGCTACCTCCATAAAGGTTCACCCAACATCTGCTTCTGAGAAACCCTGAAACGATTCAATGCATCTCACTCCATAGATTATCGAACGTGAACATTTATTTTAATGCATATTTTCAGTGACAGCTAAATAGGAAATACCCCTTTCAAAAAGTGTGGTCACTTTATTCCAGGCTGAATGTGGGTTGAGGACACTGCTATTTCCAAAACGGAGTGTCTATAGTCCTGGAGGCACAATGCACGCTGAGTAAATCATTAATGCACACAGGCTGTTTTATGTAGGTACAGTGCAGCGATGCTAACCTGCACAGGAACTATAGGCTCAGCTAAACGCTATACGCGTGTTTTCCATTTGCTCCGTTGAGTGACAGCCGGGTGACACAGAGAACGGGAATGCCCACTCTTCTAGAAAGTAATCAGGGAGTGATGCTGACTTATAAAAAGAGCAAATTTAAGTCGTTTCCCCTCCAGTGAGCTCGCAGTCATATGAGTCCTCTCCCCTCAGTCTGCCATGCCTCCTCAGGCTTATATAATCCAGATCTGGCCTCATTTCCAGCGATGAGAGACGCTCAGATCTTACGCGGCTCAGCCACTTTAACACTCGCAATCTGCCAAAGAGTCGCTTCCAGCCTGGCAAAGGGAAAAAGGTGGGCGGGTTTCTCAAACCCCTTTTAAAATTAGCCGTGGACTCCGAGGGATTTGTGTTAAGTGAGTCATCACAGAGCAGGAGAGACCGGGGCTATTTGTCACACTGGGTTTATCTCAGTAACTGTGAGGTCTGGAATCCAACTGAGAAGAGTTAGTATTTTACAAACAGTTGTCAATCAGACAGATTTCTAACATTTTTCATGGATTGAAATAAAGCTTTAATAAAATAAAATATGTTAGATGAAAAATAAAACTTAGAAAAAAAGTTCAACCACTGAAATTACTAAAACAAAATGAAAATATACTCAAATATTTGGGAGTTACAAACGGAAGCAAACACAAAAAATTAATTAAGGCAAAAATCTGGATGATTTACATTAAAAATATTTATTTATATACAATAATATAACATGCACTTAAAAATACTCAGAAACGGAAAAAAATTGCAAAATATACAACTCATTACAAATAAACAGCAAACAACTTTGTCATGAAATGTGAAATTCTGAAGTAGAATGATTTAAACTGAATTTTGATTTAATACAGAATTAAACTATGAAAAATCAACACATTTAGAGAAATATTAACAGAAGTGTGACAACAAGCCCCAGTTTCATTAGGTTAAAAATGACTAATACATTTTTAGTTATCAATTAATTACTTATCTGAATGTATTCCAATATACTTTTTATTCAAATATTTTTTTTTAATCTTCAAATGTAGTTCAAGAGCAACATTTATGTGCATCAATTTCATGAAATGCACCTGAACTAAAAAAACGTCTTACTTATTTTTCATTTATTGAACTCAGGAACAGTATGTACACTGGAAAAAGGATAAAAAATCAATATCCAGAAGAAACATTACTCCATACAGGTTTCTCAGTGAATGATTTTTACTATTTTGGTCAGATTGAGAACATATAGTCCTGCATAAGAAGTCAGTTCAGGACACACTCACAGCAAGCAAACACGTTAACCGCTGTTAATCTGGGGTCATTCAAAGCCAATTTTCCACAAGTTAATATGATTCTTTAGGGTTTTAATGAAAGTTTGTAATATAGTTGTTTTAAAATTTCTCAAAGATAGTATAAAAAACACTTATTTTCCCCTGTCATAAACAGCTCTTTAGAAATCACTCTTCCCCTTTAAATCTCCACGAGCTCTGCTGACTCCGCCCCTCTTTTCCGAGGCGCTCTCAGGATCTTTTTTTTTAGCCATATTCATAGTGAAACTTGCTAATTAGCACATTATTAGAAAAGGGATTTGCAAAGATTCATTAAAAGACATTATACTCACTGGTGAGGCTGGATCATGAATGATTCTCGCGAACATAAACACATTCCGGTTGATCAAGGACGGATTTCCATTCAGAACCAAACGTAAGGTTAATCCTCAGCCTCTTCAGTCACTCAGATGTCGGGGTAAATCACTAATGCTCTGTTCATTAATACATTTAGCAACAAAACAGCTCAATCTCTTAGGAGTCTTGCTTGTCTCTGCGTCTCGGTCTGATGACGGCTCACTCAGGGCGGGTCTAAGGTAACACACCAGTTCCGTCTGTGTGACACGCTGCTGTCAATCAACTATTGTAGGAGTGGCCTCATACCAACATGCATTGAGAAAGGCTTGATTTCAGAAGGGGCAACTTATTTTTATTAAATTAAAACAAAACTACTGGTATATCTTAATAATTTTAGGGTGGTTGTGTACACACACTCCCAACACACCAATCCAAACAGCTTGTACAAGTGCATGTGGCACCGGATGACCCCTTTAACAGGTAGATGCTTCACATTATTCTGGTAATAAAGCTGCTGAACAAGGCCATGTAATAACATTCTGCTTCACCTTTTCTGTCCACATGACTGATAAAGTGGCCTGGAGCTGCATTAACTCAATACTGGGTAAAGCCAGAGGTAGGCTTTTAATGAGTAGAAGCTCTTCGTCCACTGAGCACAGAATGTTCTGCTAATGAGCAAAACTAGAACGCTTTCCTTCAACTGATCTGCTCCTGCTTTCTTTTCTTAATTTGTCCATTTATACATCCAGAATTCTTTTATTTGTAGGAACGAGTATGTAGAGTATCTGAAAAATGTTGTTATTCATGCATGAAATAGAGGAAAGAAAGAAATTATTTTGATTAGGCTAACTGAAATTAACAGATAATTAATAACATTTAAATATTAGATGATAAACATCAACTTAAAATAAATAAACACATAAATAGATAAAAATCTTGCCCTGGCAACTAACTGAGAAGTTAGAATGCAAATAGAATATGAAATTAAGTACTAAAGCTGAAATTAAATAATTGAAGATAGATATAAATATTTATCCGGAAAAATTATTAGGAATGATAAAAGCATCTATGTAAGAAAAAATATTCAAATACAATAAAAACAAAGTGAAATATTTTCGGGGAAACACAAAATGGCAAAATCAAAAAATTTAAAAACCCTAAAAATATAAAAACTAAATATTGTTTAAAAATGAATGCATGCAATACAAAATACTTTTAACTTTTAAACAATTAGACCATTTAAAAAATTACCAAATTCAGAGTTGTTCCACAAATTATTACAAAGGACAGCAAGAAATGTACGTAATTTTAAAGTAGAAAAATTTAAATAGTATTTTCTTGTAAAACATACTGCAATAATCTTTATTTATAAGTTCAAAGGGCAATTACAGTGATATATAAATAAATTATATATTAAAATAACACTGAGTAAATTATGACATAAATGCCACCTCTGCATTTCTTTGCCGTACAATGCACGTGTATGAATATACTTAGTGTGTCACTGAACATTTCTTGTATATTTGATATAATTCTTCAAATGTTTAAAATCTGCAGGCGTTTTTATAGTATGTGTTTCACATCCATCAAACAACAGTGTAGAAGATACCGAAGGGAGCATACGGATCATAAACACGACTAGCTGAAGGATGTACAGAGCGGCAGATGAAAATAGATAATATATAAGAAATGTCACGTTCCTTATTGAAACACTGAGGCACGTCCTTAAGCGAGAGAATCACTCCAAATGGCCTGAGAACAGCAATGCCTTGAAAGAAATGTTAAAGACAGCCTTCAAGCACTGTGTGGGAGGGAAAAAATAGCAGATATTGAAAACGTCTGCGTCAATGCCAGCGAATCAGATGCAGTTCAGGTCTAAACCTCAAGGTTCACTTATGCTTTCCTGGAGAAAAAAAAAAAGAGAGAAGTACACTATCGAACTCATACTTGCAAACTGAACTAAACTAACTTTTAAGGTGCAAGCTAATGGCAGCTGAAAACTGAAAAACAAGCAATTCCAGCAAATATTAAAAATCACAAACAGATTGAATTGTGTTAGTAAAACAACTATCAAATTTTAATTTAAAACATGCAACTAATTAAAACTATTTAATAAATAAAAAATATTAGATTTTATCAATTAATAATATTATATTTTTATTATAATATTATTTATATTATAATATTAATATTTATATAATATTTATTTTATTTAATAAAATAAAGTGACAAATTGTAGGAATATTACTTATTTTTATGTTTTTATTATTTCAATAAATATTTAATTTATTTTTTTATAATTTGATAATAATTTTATTTAACATTCCTGATCATTTTAACCCAGAGATGATTCCCCCCCTCCCAAAATCCTAGTTATTATTATCATTATGTTTTTTACTTTTTTTCACCTGTTTCTGGTTAAAAATGATAGACATATTCTATATTATTACTAAATATTGGACTCAAGTATTTACTGTTTCGTCTGATTTGAATGTTTTATATTTAATTTTGTAACTGATCGGTCATGTCTCATTGATCTGCGCTCTATGCACGCCTGTTTTTAAGTATGTATTGCCATAATGATCCACAAATTCTGATATATGTTTATCAAATTTTTGGATTAAGTCTTTTTAATCAGCTTATTTTCTTACAATTAATGTGTTTTATGTTTATTTTTGGAATGAATAGAGTGTAGGGTTCATTCAACCCTCCATTCAAGCTAAAATTATCCACAAATAAAGCTTTTTCACTCAAAAACTGAGGCGCATGAGCTCTGATCAGTGATACCGTATAAATGATACCGTTTTTTTGTGGTATGACAGTAGAAGTTGTCACAAAAACGTGCAAGCAAATAGTAAAATAAATAATGCAAATAAACCAAAATAAATAAATTTAAATAAAATAGTATGAATTAATATTAGATAATAATAACCTTTAACATAAAAAATGTTAAGTTGAATTTCAGTGCAGCTGAAATAGACATTTATTAAATATTTAATAAAAATAAAAATAAAATAAAAATTACAACACAAAGCATAAAAGAAAAATGTTTAAAATCTCAAAATTTTAATACACTGAATTTATGTCTTTTTTTGCTCAAAAATTGCTTGTAAATTTCACAAATAATTGGAAATAAACAATATATAACTCACTGAATTTTAAATTCGGTTTTAAGACTAAAACTTTATTTTCTTCTAAAACACACTCAGTCTTTATTTACCTCTTCAGAAAAACAAATAACAAATAATAATAATAAAATGTATTTTCCACCAGATCTTGTATTTAATCTTTTTCTCAGCGTGTTTTCTATCACTTATCACAGGTTTTGTATTTCTCTCTGGAAATGATTGATCATGCACCTTTCTACATGAAAATGTGTATGAATGTGAATTCAAGTGTAAATAGTCAGCTTAAAATTCATTTGATATTTATGGTAGCTCAACTTAAAAGTTTAATTTAGCCTTTGGCACGAAGAGGAAAGTCATTTAACACGGAGAGACGACTCTGTGACTGCAAACACTTCATATTTAAAAGACTTTACAGCAGAAAGAATGGCCACAGGCTCCCAGAGCCTCTGAAAACATACAAACAGCCTCGGGGTCCGGCTCAAGGACTGCAAGGCAACATTATTTGTTCTTGCTGGAGCGATAAAAAGGTCATGTGGACATGCAAAGAAAAACTGGAGAAAATCAGAATCGACTTTGAGTGTGAACGAAGCCCGAGATGCTGCTTCGCTTCAGTGTTTGATGAGCTGCTCTGCTGTTCTCTGTGCAGATGCTGTCAAAACACAGTCTCTGACGAGGTTTAATATGAGAGCAGAACTGGACTATTGGAGATCCTGTCATCGTGTCTCGTTTGGACTTTTTCTACAAATTAGCTGTAGCAGATGACGTTTTGTTGTTCATTGCTGGTCGTACCATCCATATGGTATCTGTCTGTTATATATAGGAACATCTGCTCCATATATACTGCCATAGTCTAGGAGAACGATTTTTAATGTGGTTTTGTTGTTTGTTTTTAAGTAAGTATTTTTTGCTCATCAAGGCTGCATTTATTTGATCAAAATATTAAAAGGTAAAATAGCTGTTTTCCATGAAAAGTTTTGTTAAACTTTAATTTATTTCTGTGACATTCAGCTGAGTTTTCAGCATCATTCCTTCAGTCTTGTGTCACATGATCTTCAGAAAACATTCTGATATGATTTTCTGCTCTTTTTTGTATAAACAGTGATATGTTTTATTTTTCAGGATTCTTTGATTAATAGAGTTTAAAAGAACAGGACTTATTAAAAATAAGAAATCTTCTTTAACAGTAGATATGTCTTTACTGTCACTTTTGATCAGTTTAATGTATGCTTTAAATGTTACTTTTCTGGATTATTTGATATATAGTAGTATTTATCTGAAATAGAAATCTTTTGTAACATTACAAATGTCTTGTCTTTTTAGCATCTTTGACAACTCATAGTTTTATTAATTTTTTGGTGTTTGAATTTTTATTTTTTTAAAATTTTCCTTAAATTGTAGTAAACATTTAGTGTTTTGTCATTTTTATTATTTTTAATGTCTGTACATTTTAATGTTCATTTTTATTTTTTTGTTAGTTTCAATAAACAAAAGTGTTTTACACACACACACACACACATGTATATATTGTCCATAATGAATAAAAGTAAAAATATATATGATAAAAATATATATTATATTATGATTAATTTCTTTTAGTATTTTTTTAATTAACCACTTTTTATTTTATTTTTATTCACGTTTTATTCACATTAAAATATTCTGTTAAATTATATATATATATATATATATATGCGTGTGTGTTATTATTATTATTAATCAAAGAATTCTGAAAAGTATCACAGTCTCCAAAAATAAATAAATCAGCACAACTGCTTCCAACAAATATTTCTTGAGTCGCAAATCAGCGTATTTATTATTATAATGATTTCTGATGATTGGAGTAATGATGTTAAAAGTTCAGCTTTGATCACAGAAATAAATGACATTTTTATAGTATATTAACATAAAAAAAAACATTATTTTAAATTGTAACACTTTTCACAATTTTACTGTTTTTTTCCTGTATTTTTTTGATCAAAGATTTTTTTTTTAATTTTACAGACCCCAAACCTTTGAACGGTACCTATACTGTTTATTCCTTGTCAAAGCAAACATCCATATGGTATCTGTCTGTTAATATGAGATAAATATAGGACCATCTGCTCCATGTATACTGCATATTGTGACATGTCAAAGACAAAATCAGTGCAAAAACTGACACACTTCGTTGAGTCTGTAATTCATTCAGTTTGCACATGTAAACACAGAAATGACACAATATAATACTCATGATAGTGACTTATAAATCCATGAAATAATTGCTATTTTCAGTCAAAATCCTGCACGGGCGATAGAAAGGAGAAGAAACACTGACGTTCCGCAGCGACTGCTGTTTTTGCATAACAATCTCTCCAGACCGCCTCAAGCCCTGCATGAAATTTTCATTGGCATTTGCTGAATAACAAACCCTCGTGTAAAAAGAGGCTCGGGTTGTTGTTTCCTTCACTGAGTCACACATCAGAAAACTGAAGGAAAATAGCGAGGGGGAAGGGGATTGGTTTTTGGCTTTACACACTTTCCCTGTAGTCGTCTTGTCTTCTCCCAAGACCGCTCTCATGGCGCTTCTTATCAGTCGACGTGGGTGGACAAACGCCGCTAACATTTAAAGGGAGTTTACAATATTGCAGAGCCGCTGTGACCATAGGCTGTAGGTTATATACTGTACATTTTGTGCTTCCACTGCATATGCCTTGTAGATAGTGTACACAAACTCAGAAATTTTAACAAAAAAACTCATTTCCCCAGCATTGCTAATTAAATCTAAAAAGTAATTAGTTTGCCTGCCAGGGCTGTCAATAGAAATCTTAGAAAAATTCTTATTCATATAATTTAACCAGTGGAAAAAAAGTGCAAAGAGCTGCAGAATCAATAGAGAAAGTGTACATAAAACACCATGAAACATGTAGAGCCTTGATATAAACGTGAACGGTCACAACATCTTTAAGACAAGTGTCACTTTTATATTCACGCACAGAAATCATTCACGGACCTCAGGATGTATTTAACAGATGATACAGAAGTAAAAAGAAGGTCATATTTATGTTTTCCGATGCATGATATGTATGAGAATATAGTGCAAATCTCACAAAAAACTAAATGCAAAAGAAAATTTATTTTGCATTATAAATATAAACCTGGTTTGAAGGACCACTGAGATTTTTTTGATTGTGACAGTTAATTGTGCATGTTTTTATTTTTTGATTACATTTTAAATGTACTTTTAATAATGCATCCAAAGCAGTGTTAAAGATTGTATAATAACACTTTCCATTTCCATTGTCACACTGCAATAATATAAGATTAATCGTAATTTATAACATCCAAAATAAAAGTTTGTTTACATAATATGTGTGTGGGTACTGTGTATATTTATTATGTATATATAAATACACACACATACAATATATATA
>JAUMHP010000057.1:20521618-20542744 GCA_032361065.1 Enteromius trimaculatus
TGTCCTGCAAAATGTCAAAATGTATAGATTATTTATTAAACAATTTTTTTCCACATTAATGAGAATTATTATTTTATTTTATTTTGTGAAATGACAATGGCATTGGGGGAAAACGTGCTTAATTGCCCAGCAAAATGTCAAAATGCAAAATAAAATTAATAAATAAGAATGATAATAATAATTAGGCTTCATTTTCAAATGAAGCAAAATAAAACATACATTTATAAATATAAAATGATATTTATTTAATAATATAAAAGCACATTTTATTTGTTTTGCATCTTTAAGTGCAATCATATTTTTTTTGTGAGATTCACCCTAATATCTCTTAGATAAAATGAAAACAATTGAAGAAAAAAAAATCTGTATTTCAGAACTGTGTGAAGGTCGTCCTTTTCTCGTGAACCTCTAAATAGTCTGGTTCGAAATGAAGCTTGGCTTTCAGTTCCCAGTATTCGCTTCTGTTGGGCTCTATGTAGACGGTGGCCGGAGTTGAGCAGTACACCATGGTCTGCCCTACTCTATCCGGATTCAAGTATTGATGTCTTGCATCAAAGTCTGGTGCGCAATGAGCTGATGCATGTGTGGCGTGCTTACATGCTAAATTACCCCTGTAAGAGGCCTGCTGGTCCCTACCCAAGATATCTCGGTAAAAGTAGTTGTCGTCCAAGAAAGGAGAATGTCTGTTGAGTGCGTCTGGGGTCCCGGCGCTAAACTCGGAGCTTATCGCATTGCTCCCGACGTCTTCATCCGAATTGGATGCCAGAACTCTATTGAGTTCCTCAAAGTCTCTATAGCTCTCGATTGCGCTGCCTTCACTATACGGGCCGTTTTTTGCTGCACTTCCTGTTGCGGGTGGAATGTATTCGTAAACATGGCCCGCCGACGTTCTAGACTTCGCCTGGTCGGTGTAGATTGCATTAAAAGAGCTAGCATTAGTGGTTACCGTAGCTAGCCGTTCAGACTTTTTCCGCCGCTTCATTATAACACCGAACAATCCAGCAGCTACAAAAACTGATAATATAAAAAGGAGCAGCAAAGCAAGTATAAGAACAGAAAGAGGGACGGTGGGATACTGTGAGTCATAATCCAAAGCCGTTTCTAAAGTGATCGTGCTACCAGGAAAGGATTCCTCCGAGGGTGGCACAGCGGAAGATTGCGCGTTCGAGCTTTCCGGGCAGAGATGAGACGCACGAACGGACCGCATATCCTCTCCCGAGAGACTCAGAGGAGATTCGCAAACGACGCTGTTCACCACAGTGCCGGTGCTGAGCTGCTCCAGCCAGTTTTTCATCTCCACCGCGAGGCATGAGCAATCCCAGGGGTTCTCGAAGAGGTCGATCTGCACCAGTGCCGTTAGTTCTTCGAGAACGCCGCCGACCGGGAGAGTTCGCAAGTGGTTGCTGCGCAGGTTCAGTCGAGCCAGGCTCAATCCGTCAAAGACGCCCAACGGTAGAGTCTTGAGGAGGTTGTTGTTGAGAAAAAGCAGTTGCAGATTGGGCATTTGCTGAAAGGCGCCAACCACGATCTCTCGAATGACGTTATACTCCAAATACAAAAACTGCAAGCTTTGTAAACCGTAGAACATGTCCTCTGTGAGCCGCTCGATTAAGTTGCCGTTTAAGTAAAGCCTTCGTAAGTGTATGAGCTGGCCGAATGTCTTATCGTGAATGATGGCGATGCGGTTGTTGCCTAAGTGGAGCAAATCCAATCCGGTTGCGCCGTTGAAGTCGGAACTGCACACCGAAGAGATGTAGTTTCCGGTGAGGTACATTTTTTTGGGGTTGTACGGCTTGGGCTCGAGATCCGAGATGCTTTCGATTTTCCGTTCTTGACAGTTAACGTTCAACCCGAGGTCTGAGATTTGGAGATTGCACGTGCACGCGTTGGGACAGTCTAGAGGAACCGGGGATTTGGTTTGGTAGGCCAACATCGGGCCGTAATTCTGCGGCTTGCTCGAAGATGAGCGCGAAGTAGGCTTAACGCGAAGTTTTCCTGATAATCGGCTGCTTTTTGTGGCACGCAGGATGGTGGAGGACGCGAATCCCGCCGTGAAAGTCGCCGACGTGGTTTTGTAGAGGATCTCGCTGCTGTGAGCGGGTTCTGCACGCATTTCGTATTCTGCGATGGCTCGGCGAGGACACAGCTCTTGCTTCGAGATTTCATCCAGGTCTCGCCCGTGCAGTCTAAAGGGGGTCTCGCAAACCACATCTCCGACCAAAGCCGTGTACGATATGCTCTCAAGCCAGGCCTTTAGCGCGATTAACTCGCAAGAGCAATTCCATGGGTTTTCTTCGAGCTGTAGCTCCACGATGTGACTCAGGTGCTCCAGAAGGCCGATGTAGGGAAGCACTTTGAGCTGATTGCCTCTCAGGTCGAGATGAGTTAAAGGAACGTACTGAAAGATGTTGTGTGGCAGAGCGGATAGCAAATTGTCATTGAGGATGAGCACCTCTAAGTGACGTAAAATGCTCAGGGCTTTCGGTTCAATGTGGCTAATATAATTATAGTCAATCTGTAGGTACTCGAGGCTTTCAAGTCCAAGGAAAGTGTCGTCTTTTAGTGCCTCGATTTTGTTGTTGTTTAGATGCAGTCTCTTTAATCCCTGGAGACCGTTAAAAGCGCCCCCATCGATTTCTGATATATCGTTGTTGCCCAGATGTAAAATGGTGAGTCCTTCATACTGAATGAAATCGTTGAGGGAGACTTTCTTTAACAGGTTCCCTGTGAGCAGAAGATGATAAGCAGTGAAGTGTAAAGGCGTTACCTCTGACAGATTGTTAATTCCTCTGTTTTCACAGCTGGCTGTAAAAATCCCATCTCTTTCTTCGCAGATGCACAGGCCTGCACATATATCCCCATAAATATCAAACATCTCAATTAGGGTGAAAAACGCGGAGAAAGACAGGATGGCCAATATCCACATATGCATGTTCATGACGATGGATGGCAGTTGAGTAGATATTGTGTGCTGTCATCTGAAAAGAGAAAAAAGCGATGTTAATTTGTGATTAATATCAATTCAGCAGTAAAACCAATGCTAAATGCATGTAATAAATATAAAAGCATGCATGATATCAAAAATGAAACAACGGTTTAAAAGCGGTGACAAGTCGACAAAATCCTTGTTAATCAATTTGGACAGATGCATTGCAAAAATAATTCTTACCTAGTATTTCTGCTCGTTTTCCAGTAAAAATATCATTCTTAAAATAAAGATACATTTACTGAGAAGCAAAATGACTTACGGTATTAAGCCTTGTTTTCTTAAAAATAGAAGCATTTCTTGCTCAAAACAACAATCAATCTGGCAATGGAGTAAGGTTTACATAATAAATTGAGATTATTTTTCTTGTCTAAAAGCAGAGTTTTTCCTTGTCTTGTCAAAATAAGAGTTAATAGATTAAGTAATTTTGCTTCTTGTGTACATGTATGTAAAAATATTTACGTATTTGTACAAGAAATCATGACAGAAAAACCAAGTAAGAACATTATTTTAGCTGTTTATCAACATGGACCACTAGTGTGATATGCCTTCAGGAAATATGACTCTAAAAGCACTGAAATTCAAGAAATATTTAATTAGCTTATGATTAGCTTATGGCATCTTAAGACTTGTTGTTCTGAGTCTTTGCAGTTCATTTAAATGCATTTCAGTGTTTGATTTTAGGACATTTTTCTTTCGTTTCTTAAGTGGTGTTGCCACTTGATGCACAATGTAAACTCTGTGTCCTGAAGCAGAACCAGCTGAGAGACACTGAACTGAACAGCATCTATTTGTCTATCTTCATATTGTGGAAGACACACAGTGGGTTCAAATATAACTGTAGGCTAACTGCTGCCAGCTGTACATATACTAAAGCCAAAACAAGCGATATCCATGATGACATCTGTGTTACATGATACAAAAGCCACTGCTTCAGTGCTACTGCTCTGAATATGAGACGTTATAAGGGGAGTAGACCGTCCACTTGTATTTCACTGAATAGGAAGAAATTGCAACACTCACTGTGGTTTTAGTCCCAACTTACAGGTAAAAGAGTTAATAATTTAATAGAAGCATTGCCTATTTATGCTTGAGCGTGCACACAGTCAACTAGAGCATTCAAGTCATGTAGGAAAGATTGAATGCATATGAACGGCATCACAATGTAATTACACTCAATTTTGGGGGTGTGTTGTGAAAAAACATGGCTGATGCAATGGATGCAGTGCATGTTAACAGTAAAAAAAAATCACAATAAAACTAGCAAGGTTGCATGGATAGGCTACTACAATATGATTATTGTACAACTACAATGCATGTTCTTTATTTATCGATTCATATAAGGTAGAATACTTGGCTGTGCTTTTGTAAATTCATAATCGCCCTCGTGCTCAAGCCGGAGCGATTTGAATGCCCGTGACGTCATGAATACGACTTCGCAACTCGTAAATACGAACTTCGCAGTTTGGATCCTCACACTAATTAGTAATTGCGACGAAATGGTAAGTAATAATTAGTAAAAATCACATTCTGCCAAGCAAAGCGTTCGATGTAAACAAACAAACAAACAAACAAACAGGCAAAAAACATCGGTCGGATTATGCATATAGTCCAGAATAATAATATTAGCCTATTTAATTTTAATAGGCTACATTAACTTAAAAGGCTATTAATAACGTTGCTATAGCCAATTCATTTGCACATCAACTCATTGCTTTACTTAGTTGCAAATTATCTTATAAGTAATATATATATATATATATATATATATATATATAGTAAAATAATAAAATAATCTCAGATCAATATTTCATTTGTTTAACTGACAAGTAACCTTGTAAGACGCGTGTTGATACAGTGGTTATCACAAAACAAACCTCTGCATGATGACATACAGTCCTTTCGGGGCTTTATTTATTTTGCGATAAAGAACGAATGTCTGTGCACGATCGCATTCTTGAATCATAGCCGCTATGCGTTCGCATCAGAGTAAATCTGCAATAACAAGACTGCTATGAGCTGGGGAAAAAGTTGAACGTTGTTAAACGCCTGCTCTCTCTCTCTCTCTCTCTCTCTCTCTCTCTCGCACACCCGATTGACAGATGCACTTGCTTGCTTGTGAATTTCAGCTGCATATTTCCCCGTGCGAGGGTTATTATTTCTGTCTGACAAACAGCAAGACATCACGCTATGCCACGGATTCACTCGCTCTGATCTCTAATAGCGCCGAGTTTGCCAATAACTTCTCCATCGCCGCGTATTGCCATCGATCGATGCCATATAATAAGTAAAGACTATTCCCAAACAGGCAAAGCAAATGTTGATCTTACCCGCGTGCGCCGCAGAGAAAAACGCGCATCTCATCTGGAAAGATGTTGTTGCGTTGACGTTGTTGCTGTATTTACATTTTAACTCGGTTCCCGGATCCCAGTGCGCGGTGATGCTCGTCAGGCAACCATTTCTCTGACTAACATGACGATGACTCGGAAATCGCAACAGCTACATCCCACAAATGTGGGAGGGGGAGGAACAAAACACTGACATATGATGATGATGAATGAATTAAAGTGAATCACATTTATTAAATCAAACACTGTTATACAAGGGTCAGAGAGAGAAATGACCACTGCAGTGGCCTTAAAAGGCAAATATGGTATGAGAAGATGGCCCAAAAAGTAGGCTAGGTGGTCCAGATGGCCAGTCCACCCCTGCTTAAAAGTATTTGGACATTTAAGTCATAGGCTACTTAGGGATGCCACTGCCTTAGATCAGGGCTTTCCAGACACAGTGACCTCACATGTATTGTGCTATCATTAAAATATTATTAAATTATATATTTGAATTGATGTTCATGCAAGTTGATATGAATGTAATTAAAGGTTTAAATTATGTATGTTTTGAATATCTGGTATCTGACAGCAAACCCAGTGCTATTTATTTTTAAAGACAGACGGCATGCCTTTTCAAAGCAACGCTTAAGTGTGAAGTAATAAAACAAGACACCTATTTATATGAAGCCTGCTGTGAATGTGAAGAGAGCTGTCTTTGTACATCCACTATAACAACCAGATGAAAGAAAAGAGTGAAAATGATGAAGAAACAGAAGAGATTCTAGCCAAGAAAGACACTTTGATGAAAATGTGTGAGTCATCCAAGATGAAGTTGAGTTTGTTTCTTCATCAGATTTGGAGAAATGTAGCATGCAATGGTACAGCAATGGGTGTGAATGGGTGCCGTCAGAATGAGAGTCCAAACAGCTGATAAAAACATCACCATAATCCACACCACTCCAGTCCAGCAGTTAACATCTGGAGAAACAGCTCTAAACAAGTGTGTGGCTGGATTTTGATCCGCCAGAGACGACAGGAGATGTACTTTTTTACTGGAGGAAGCGTTATTATGGATTATAAACTCATATTTTAGCGTAGTATGTATTTAAAGTTAAAACAGATCTCCAGATGTTTTCCAGATGTTCACTGATGGACTGGAGGGCTGTGAATTATTGTGTTTTTGTCAGCCGTTTGGACTCTCATTCTGACGGCACCCATTCACACCCATTGCTGAGACACTGATGCAATGCTACATTTCTCCAAATCTGATGAAGAAACAAACTCAACTCAGTCGTGGATGGCCTGAGGCTGTATGGATGATATACTGGATTCTAGTTTTGCATTGTGCAGTGATGCATCATTTACTCAATCATGCGCAAAAGGGTAAAATGGTCATTGTGTGATCCATATGTAATAAAACTACACATTAACACTTCTCTGGTGCATCTGTAATTAAGAGCCATTTCTGTTTTCTGTCCATTATATTAAGCAGATGCAACTAATCCAGAAACTGCTTCATATTCACATCACACATTCATATCATTGTGCACAGCATGCCATTTCCCTGCGTGGGATTATGATTTGACTAGATGTAGACTGGAGTCTCGTAAGTATGAAGCTTTTTCATAGTGGTTGACTGATATGGATTTTTTAATGCTTGTGGCGATATCTAGAGGCTCTAGTTCATTTTGTTTTTATGTGCTTTTGGGAGGCGGGTTTATCTGAAATAGATTAGAGCACAATAATAGACCATGGAAAAAATGTAATGTCTCCAAAAAATGGTTTTACTGAAAATCTCTTTAAAAAAGAAAAGCAGTAAAAGTGTTTTATTGAAGGAAGTATTATGTCTGAAGACTGGAGCATTTATGCTGGAAATTCAGGTTACGTCAATGGATTTAAATACATTTTAATTTATATTACAGTAGAAACTGTAATTTTTTAATTGTAATAATATTTCACAATTTTTACTGTATGTTTTATGAAGTAAATGCAACCTTGGTGAAAAGAGGAGACTCAAAAACATTGAAAATTGTAGTTATTCCAAACTTGTACAGAGGTTTAACTAACTCAAACAAAACTCATTCACTCTCTTTCAAAGATTTCCCTCAAAGCGCTTGTTTTATCAAATTTGTCTCTTGTAAACATGAGTTGTTTCCAGGCAGCCTGATAAAAAATTAATAGTCATAAAAAAATATGCCATTTCCCTCATGCATGAGATTTTGATTTGACAAGATGTACACAGAGTTCATGAGTATAAAGTCTTGCTGATATGTGGAGAGTAGAGCTGCCAATGGTGGTATATGCATATTAAATAATGGCAAAAATAAATGTGCAAAATCAAATGAACATTTAGACAAAAGATACTCAAAATTCATTAAAAATGTTGGCTGTTGGGAGATTTTGGAATTAATACAAGAAGAAATAACACTTTTATCAATCGGCCAAGTCAATTATTGGCATCGTTTATAATCCCACACCGGTCCAAAATTGGCTGGTGCACATCTTACTGCTTTTTTAGTGCAAAATAGTTTGTTATGGGTGGAAGAATTTATTACATTATGCTCTTTCGTCAGGAAGAATCATGCTAATAACATAGTTTGGGAGATTTCTTTTCTTTCTCGCTGCAAATCTTTACAGGTGTCAGCTTCTAAGATTTGTTCGAGCAACTCTCACTGGGAAATCTTGCCGGAGAAAGCACAGAGATCACACTTGTGTAGGCTGTTTTATATAAATGTGTGAGTATATATAAATAAATATATATGTTTTTCATTTTCGGTCCCTGGAGAATCAGGCGTTTGTGTTGCTGAGCCATCTGCGGTCCTTCACATCTGTGCAGCATCAACAGCAATCACTGTCTCTGTGGGGCTCCACCTGTAGTCACTGTCACATGGCCACGCTTTCCCCCATTTCGCTGTTGTTGTACATAAAAATAAAATGTGCCTGTATTTTTCTTTTCTCAAAACAGCCACCAAATCCTAAAATCAGTAAAGAATTTGGTTATTGACAGAGAATGAAGTGCACAATGGCCCAAAACATAGTATTTACATAGACATTCAATACACGTGTGTCTACTTTATTATGCTTATATAAATACACACATGCATGCATTTAAGAAAAATATGTTTATATATTATGTAATATACATTTTATGAATATAAATGTATACATGTCAATATTTCCAAAATGTATACTATACGTGTGTGCATTTACATATACATAATAAATATGCACAGCACACACACTAATATTGATTGATTTTTAATTCTGAATTGTAGTTGGATTACAAATTTTAACCAAAACTAATAAACCAAACAAACAAAACAAATGAATCAATAAATGAAATACATGCACTTTTTAAGTGAATAAAAAACATCTGGCAAAGTTGTAAATCTGAAAGTGCACTGTGTATAGAGTTATTGTCTCCCAAAAGAAAGAGTCGACTCTGTATCACTGGAACGAGTTGTTTTTGAAATGAATCCCATTAGCAGATTGTCCCAACACTTTTTGGTCTTTTGCCGTTGGTCTGAATGAAAATGCAAATTGATTCTTCACCACTAGGTGTCGCTTTATAAGCGTTAAAAGCTTGAACAAATCGTTTGGGATTCGTTGAACAAATAAAGTAAAAATAAATGCATATAATAAGACATTCAAAATATTTTTTGCATGCATGTTAACCTGTTGTTTGGGACTCCCAAAACCAAAATATATTGCTTTCATAAAAGGGTCACTTTAATAAATGGCACAGTTTGTTGTTAGTTTAGTAATAATAATAGTTTCGAAATGAATCAGCATTGTGAAAACACATGATAGAAAGATCCTCTTTTCAGATGAGAGCAGGTTTTGTATTTTATTTGGAAACTAAGGTTCTAGAGTCTGGATAAAGGTGGAGAAGCTCATAGCCAAAGTTGTATTAAGTTCAGCGTTAAGTTTCCACAGTCTGTGATGATTTGGGGAGCAATGTCATCTGCTGGTGTTGGTCCATTGTGCAGTACTTCATGCTTTCTTCTGTTTTTTAAAGATGCTCATTTCATTTTCCAGCAGGATTTGGCACCTGCCCACACTGCCAAAACCGCCAAAGGTTGGTTAAATGACCATGATACCAGCAAACTCACCAGACCTGAACCCCACAGAGAATCTTGTCAAGAGGAAAATGAAAAAGAAGAGACCAAAAAATGCGGATGAGCTTAAGGCCATGGTCAAAGAAACCTCTGCGCCCATACCACCTCAGCAATGCCCCAAACTGATCACCTCCAGGCCACGCTGAGCTGAGGCAGTAATTAAGGCAAAAGGAGCCCCTAGCAAGTACTGAGTACATTTACAGTAAATGAACATACTTTCCAGAAGGCCAACAATTCACTATAAACTACTTCAGTCTGTGTGCACTGAATTTATTTTATACATGAGTTTCTGATTGAACGTTTTCACAACATTCTAATTTATTGAGACGCACCTGTAGATAGATAGATAGGACCAAAACACTTCAGTGCTGTAAAGATTGGCAGTGGTGTAGTATCTGTTCATAACCTTCACCACATTTGTCAAAGTCAACAAAAGCGCAGCGGTCAGGCCTGCACTAGAATAAACTCATGTCTTGGTCAGAGTGTGGAGGTGGATGACAGCCTGATGCTACTGAATCTGACACTCATGTCGTTCCTCGTATGAACAGCATCTTGTTCTTAGTCACAATGAGAAAGCAATTAGGGGCATCTCCAAATCTGGAGTGCAGAGGGACTGAATGCTGAGAGCGGAAAAACAACAACAACAACAAAGGCATGAATTACATCCAAGGACATGAAACTGCGCAAGCCAGCAAATGCATCTATTCAGTCTTTGTCCTCTGCCATGGGAAAAATGAAAATAATAACAAGGCCATGCGTATATTGACTTTTTTCCCATTTAGTTGCAGATATTACACAAACATGACATTTAGTACACTTGCTAATAATTCCCTCAAACACAAATGGCCAGAGGGTGAGTACATTTTCAAGATATTTTCATTTTTGAGTGAACCATTCCTTTAAATTGGCCAGATTACACATTCAAATGGGAAAACAAATTGAGAGCCAAGATTCAAGAGTCTGTTTCTCCATCAGATTTGGAGAAATGTAGCATTGCATGCAATGGTTCCTGTGCAGTGAATGGGTGCCGTCAGAATGAACTGATAAAAACATCACAAATAATATGCACCACTCCAGTCTATCAGTTAATGTTGTTTTTATCAGAAGTTTGGACTCTTGTTCTGACGGCACCCATTCACTGCAGAGCATCCATTGGTGCTGATTGGATCTGAACTGTTGATTTCTGCCAGCTCTTGCCAGTTTTCCATTCAACGTGAATGAGCCGGTCAGTGAAGTGACTGTGGGCGGTCCGTGCTGTCACTAGGCTTTCCTCGGAAAGCCTTCTATGACACTGCACACATTTACATTCCTAACACTTCAGAGAACAATGCTTTCCAGCTGCCGCAGACACCCGAAGACCACTGAAAACGAGAGGTGAGTCATAATTGTTGGTCATTAGGTCCGAACGCACAAAACGTTCAACTACAATCATCCTCAAAGCCAATCAGTGAAGATGCATTTTGTTCAGAGCATGAAAGGATGTGACAGTGGGCTCTAGGCTTGTTTGTCCAAGTGCACATTGGTGAAAAAAAAAAAGGTTGAGCGATCTGTAGCTTCTTAGACAATGTGTGTAATTAATTATGAAAGAGAGGGAACAGCTAGGGTGTTGGTAAAAATAAAATCACTTGTATTGCTTCTGAGCAGATTAATTGTTACATGCACTACATAACTATAAGATAATATCTTTTCATATTGCCATATCACCCCATGCACTGATAAAAATGGTAATGAAAGATTATTGGAGGGCATTGAGAAAGCACTATTTCAGTCTTTCCATTTCAAAACTGTTACATGCAATTATTTGCCAAATTTACTAGCAATTTCTATGCCTGCTATTTTTTAAATGTTTTTAAGGCTTCCCACACCAACAGGTTTCCAGTTCATGATTCACAAACAGTATTTCTAGCTGGTAAGCTTACACAGAAAACACAAACAAACACTGAAGATTTTAAGTGCAGGGCCTCGAAGTGCCGTTTGAGCTTTTCTTATGAATTAAGAATTTTCTTTCTCAGGCTCAGCCTGGGAAAAATAAAAATGTTAGAAATTTCAGATGGCCAAATCTTGTATAAACATGCTGTGTGATTGTTTGTGGTCTGTGTGTTTTGAAGACTTCAAGTGATCATACTTACAAAAACACAAAGAGAAAGGAGCAACGACAAAAAACTATTCCAGGCTTCTAATAGACTTTTATACAGCATACTTGGATATTATTTTGACACAAGTCGTATCTCATTTGAGGCTGCTCTACTGAAATGTTGACTAGGTGTTTCTTTTTCCCCAAAAATGGGTCATGTCTGCAGAAAAACAATGAGACACGGCAGCGATGTCCTCGCCTCTGCTCTCATCTCCTCCTCCTCACAATATCTACTAAATAAATGACAGGAGATTTAAAAATAGGGCATTACGTTCTTTATATCATCAGTATATTTATTCGACAGTAATAAAGCTTATCTGAAACGCGTGAGATGTGTGAGCTCCCTCTGTTGGCCAAATCAGATAAAAACCTCCAGGATTCAGATGAACTCTACATTCAACAGAATCAAGGGTGTAGAGTTCAGTAGTTAAGAGTTGTGACATTTCCAATAACCAGTGAATACTAAATTAACCCTTCGCAATATATGTATTTAAATCAAACAGTTAAATAGGCTAACCTATATGTGTAGGCCATTGTTGTAATTTCTGGAATAGCCATAAAATCGATGTTTGAGAATTAAAGAGATACTGTAGAAAACGGTGCTTTCAAGGACGCACATTTAATACATGAGCGGACAAGCATTCATGGCTGAATACGTGAAAAGATCAGAAATAAGTGAATCATGATTATTGTGTAGGTCACATAAATGTTCCCCCTCAGACAGAATAAAATAAAAAACTAAAAAGTTTATTGCAGAAATAACTTTGCATATTACAGTAATACATTTTCTTGAAAGTATGCATACCGCATCTTTACAGCGTTGATTATATGCGAATGGTTGTTTATGCGTTGTTTGCTTTCTTTTAATACTTCTTTTTCAGTCAATATAGCATGTATAATACCATATCCCACTGTAGAACATTTCACATGCATCAACAAGACAGAACAAACAAAAAAAGATACAGTACATGCTACTTTGTAAGCACAATAAAGTGTTCTTTAAATCTGAAAGTGTTAAAGGAGGAGCATATAGTAACCGTTTCATTGCTTTACTAGCCTGCTATTTTTGATTTTAACATCACATCTATATACATTTTAATGTCTTTTTCAAGCACTATAAAATAGGCTTGCCCTTTATGCATTCACGAATGTCAAATCACTTTTATAAGGAATATGATTGCTGTTACGTTTTTCACCACTTGGCGGCAGTGTTTACTTTATTTTGTTTGTTTGAGGGGGAAAACACTGCTCTAGGTGTTTTCATACCAATTTATACAGGCACTAAGAGGGAAATGATGAAACGGGTGTAGTTGCTTTTTGCTTTGTTATGTGCATATTAAATGCATTTCAAAATATATGTTGCCCTATATATCTGAATCCAAGAAAATGCATTCACATATGTCGCATCTGACAAAAAATTTTTTTCTTGCCTATAACACATGTAAGTATTTCAAGTGTATTTAACTTAAATACATTTAGAGTGTATTTAAAATATATATATATGTATGCATGCATGTGTGAGTATGTGTTTGTTAGTTCAAGTAGATGTCTGAAACCAAAAATTGCATCAGCTGCATCAGTCACATAAGGCATTAATTAACAAATGCTCTGTTATTCTCTTATTTTTTCAACAGAGCACATATAATAATAATGCAGCTCCATGCTGACTCCCCTGGTGAGCTCTAATTTTGAGACAAGACTTGTGTAATAATTAAACCGTGCAGCTGTTTCAATAGTTTGATCACATGATAGTGTTTTGATTGTCCTGATTTTGAGCTATCTAGGGCAGAGCCCCTCATTTACTCATAATATACTGGATATCATTATCAGTAATATTTCCTATTATACTAGAGATTCATTTTCCCATTCCACAGTTTCCACAACGGAAAACACATTCAATTGCCAGCTTCCTCTCAAAACTAAAGCATTTAATTTGATATCGGTGTAATTGAAGGAGACCAAAATAGGAGAGAGTGTTGTATTGTTATGAAGAAGTGTGAGTGAGATGAAGCGCACTGCTTTAGAAAATCCATAAATATGCATACAGCCTCATCAACACAATTGCGAAAACATTTTATCGCACGCTTTGTTTTATATCCTTAAAAATAACTTGATGTGTTAAGCTGTGCTTGACACCCCCCGATATTTTATTTTTAAGTTTTTAAGTTTAACAAAGCAAAAGCAAAAACTTTCTCCACCTGGCATGTCTTTTCCCAACGGATCCACTGCAGTGAATGGGTGCCGTCAGAATCCAAACAAGTTAGGTAGTTGTTAGGTATAGGGATGTAGAATAAGGGCTTAATAAGCACTAATAAATGGCTAATATAGTAACATGCATGCTAATAAGCAACCGTAAAATAAAGTGTTACCAAAGATTATTATGGATTCTAATTTTAGACAGATGCAACAGTTTGAGGTTAGAAACATCTAAATAATGGACTTGTTTCTCACAAACCAACAGCGTTTGTCTTCTCTGATGGACCGGAGTGGATTGTTATGTTTTTATCAGACTCTCATTCCGACGGCACCCATTCACATCCATTGCTGAGACACTGATGCAGAGACAGATTTCAGATGAAGAAACAAACTCATCTTCTCAGATAACCTGAGGGCGAGCACATTCTGTTCCTTTAAATCTGCTTTATTTTATAAGCACAGCTTTAATTAAAATGTGAGCTGTACAGATCTGAAAGAGGCATGAAGTGAATATTATGAAAGCTGTTTGTTTATGCACGGGAAACCCAATCGAACCACGGGGAGAGCTCAAAATGACATATTTCTGCAAATGTAATAACAGGAATTTGGTTAAAAATCGTTTTTAGGTGCGAGAAAGGCCTCTGAAAACGGCAGTGCTGTTTATGTTCTGTAAGTATTGCAAGATCTCGTTCTCACGGGCCTCACTAACGCCAGCAATTACACGAGAACCACGCGCTCAGAAGCTGAAGCCTGTTGGTGCTCATTCAATCAATGGTTCATGAGAGGAAACATTCATTATAAAGCAATTTCAGCTTCTAATCCTGTCAAGATTAAAAACGTTGAGAGAAAATAGCTGTTTGACCTACTGTAGTTCTTCTGCAGTATTGCACGAGGCATGCCTGTACACTTCTTGTCTGCATTTTATTATTTTTTTCCTTAAATTTGATTGATATGAATGTGCACACACCAGGGTTATTTTAGTTAAATAAAACCTAAACCATTAAAAACATGTTTGTTACTTGAAATACAACAAACTGTAACTGAATAAAATAAAAGTTTTTTATTTCAAGTAAATTGCTAAAATAACTAAAACTGAAACAATGTATGAAAACTGTAGATAATATGACAAAAATAAAATGACTAACTTTAAAAACAAGATCAATTCCATTATTAAAAAAAAAAAAAAACATATATTATGTCTTATGTAAAGAATTGTATGCAAATAATGGCCATAATAATGCTTATAATATTTAAAAAAAGGATTATGAGGTAAAAATGAATGATATTTGTTATAATGTGTTGTAACAGAAACTCAATAAGAGACTTGTTTGGGAAGAATTTAAATATTATAATAATAGAGTACCATACAAGCCTTTTCAATCACAATCTCTGTTTTTCGTGCAAAATTACATATAATGGCACAGAGATTTATGAAAACCATTAATAAAACTACTTGAAAAGCACAAAATGTATTTTATTTGTAAGTATGCATATCTAGTAGCTCCTATCACCTTTTTATAAATGTCATCGTTTGCAAAGATAATCCACCTGTAGAATTCTTTAATGGGCATAAATATGAACATAATTAGCCACACTCAAAACAATTTCACTGACGTAGAAGTAATTGAGCAATTTACTTTGCTCATAATGCATGATATGGATAAATTATCTTTCATTATGGATGAACAGACTCGTGGCTTGAATTGCTGAGGTCTGTTTAGTTTAATCTCAGTACAGCGCACTATTAAGATATATGAAGGAGTGTAGACTCATTTGCCATTCACTGTTGACACTGGAAGCTCATTAAATACATTTTTCAGCACTAACAGTAGCCTTTGGGAAACTGGTGAACAATTGATGAACAGTGTTGTGGGATCTGGAGGACTGTCCATGAACAAATCCTCTTCCTTCGTCTTAAAGGAATACTTTACTTTAAACATGCTGAAAATGTATTCACATTCAGGCCATCCAAGATTAGGAGACTGTTTCTTCATCAGATTTGGAGAAATGCAGCATTGCATCAGTATCTCAGCAATGGATGTGAATGGGTGCCGTCAGAATGAGAGGCCACAGCACTCCAGACCATCAGTTAACATCTGGAGAAGACAAAAGCTGCTTGGTGCCAATCACATATCGCCTTGCCGGTGTCATGAGAAATCAAGTCCCCCCTTAAAATCAGGTCCGCTGAGACCCCTGAGTGATTCCATTGCCAAATAAATACATAAAGATATTAATGTGAATATGTATGGGCGGATTACTATAGTGCATAATGAAACAAACTGAATGTAATTTATTTAACGTTTAATTATTAAAAATATTTGATAATTTGAAAATCATCAATTTGTTTTGTTTATAAAAGAAAACATTCGACATTAACCCTTAATTGAATATGAAAAATGAATACTCACATTAATCATCATTGTAACATATAGTTGAAACAGCATTTACCATAACATGGAATTGTGATTAGGCACTAAACAGAGTACCTAATAAAAGTAATTTGAACCAGGGGGATTGCTTGGGGTCCTAATGGGGCTGGATTTGGAGTGGGGACTCGATTTGTCACCACACCGGACTTTGGCCTCCCCAGTTTCTCTCTGATGATCGGTAACAGTTGGCCTGTCAGTGTAGTCCCGGCGAGAGTGCTCATAAAGAGCTTACGGATCCATCCGCTGTCACATTCTCTCTCTGTACTTTGATGTCATACACAGTCGAACACACCTGATATTTTCCCAAAACCTGCCGGGAGCAGGGCCACAACATCACCTCACACTCTTCTCCACCACAGAGTGAATACTGTCCGCTCGTTTTAGATTTCCCTAACCTAAACTACAATCTTTAATTCGGCGCCTAGCGTCTACGTCACGGCTCGTTGATTGGTCCGGCTGTTTCAGAGCCGGAGATAGACTGGGAGATGGTTTGCTATAACAGACAGATTTCCTGCTGGACTGGATTGGTATGGATTATTGTGGTGTTTTTATCAGCTGTTTGGACAGCAATCATTCCCTGCAGAGCATCCATCGATGAGACACTGAGGCCTGTTTCTTCAAATCTGATGAAGAATAACTCATATACCGTACAAGACATCTCAGATGGTCTTTTTTGGAAGAATTTTCACTTTTGGTGAACTACGCCTATATGAAAGGAAAAAAAACAAAAAAAAACCTTTTTTTTTATAGTAAATGACTGTTTATTAAACATACTAGCAATAAATGGTAGATTTCCTCAACTTTTCAAACTACCAAACATGTACAACAAAATCATAAGTTTGTTATGAAATGTGTAGCATCCCAGTTCAGTGCACTTCCATTACCTAACCCAACCGACACAGAATACATGATGCATTTAATATATTTCTATCGTGCAATCACTGTCGAATGAAGCGTATTCAAATAAATGTAAACAGAAGCAAATAATCACATTGCACTTGTCCTAATTAAGCGTATATTTAAAAGCAACATTCATTAGGTGTTATTTGTGATTTTGTTGTTTTGTAAACTCACTCCGATATCTTGTTGAGGGAGATCTGAAGGACTGTTGTAGTTTAACCCCGCTCTCAGCATCATGTCCTCTTTCTGAGCCTCTCTTCTGACCTATATTGAAAACACTGAGAGAGGATACAGTAAGCTATTTGGTGTGCTATTGATCTTTTTGTGAAGTTGCCCTTCATATCCAATTGGAAATCTGTCATATCCCATCAGCTATGAGCAATTACTAACAAAAGGGACGATGCCAATGTTCCTCTTGTTATTTGCACGAGTGAAAACATCCCTTTAGGCCAAAAGTGAAATGAAAGAATGTTCCTGTTTATTTATTTCTTTTTTGTCCCCGACTCACATCGCAGAATAAGCAGCGGTATAATGAATGTTTCATAGCATGCGATATTCCTGTTCTGGAATTACACAATCTTCATATTAAAAGTGTAATCCTGCATGATTTGTATAGCCCAAACCAATTTTTTCCAGAGTGATGACACAGTTTATGGATTTATGGATCTATTTTTCTTCGACGTGAGCTTTGAATGAGAGAATAATTCATTGCAAGTTTGAATGGCACTATAGTCAAACTCAAAAAACAAGAATGTACATAAAAAAATAACTATAAATATATAGATATTTGGATGTTATTAAATAAATAAATATTTTTTAAATAGAGTGCATTTAAAAGTATTTGTAAAGTAATATTTTGTTTTGAGAGTAAAGATAAAATAATAACCAAGTTATTTAATAATAATTAATAATAGTAACAAAATATGAATAAAAATACACAATAATAATAATTATAATTTATTTCTATTCTTTTTATTTAACTTGTAAAACCGGTCCAAAAAAAAAGTACAAAATTGAGTCTCTAAATATGTTTCTAAAATATATTTACACAGGAAGTGTTTTAAATAATATTATTCAATAATAATAATAATAATATTATTATTTTAAATAAACAAACTAAAAATAATATTACTTTGTTTTATGTGTTTTATTATTATTATTATTATTTTTAATATTATTTTCTTTTAATTTTATTGCATTACTATTAATCGGGGAAATCGGGGAACCGTCTGGCGTTTTGCTGTCGATTTATTGCATTACTATTAATAGTAAGTATATATATATATATATATAAATTGTCACTACTGTAATTTCTAAAGTAAGCTTAGACTGAAAATGTTTGTGTGTGTGTGTATATGTAATAATTTCCTATTAATTTTATTATTAATTAATTAATAAATGTAGTTATTTTTATTTCTACTTGTTTTATTTATTTTTATTTTACATCAGAACCAAGCAGAATCTTTTGTATTTGCCCTGATAAAGTCTGTGGTATTATATTTTGTGTTCATGTTTTATAAAGCTGTATTATATGTCCGTGTGCACCTGTTACACTGCAGCTAACTGAAGATGGCCATATAATCTCTCACAGCAAGCTCTTTAACTCCACTAATATGCCTGATTGTGTCTCTCTAAGCCTCATTCTTCATGTGTTATTGTAAAGACGCGGACGCTGTGTTACAAACCCTCTAATCCAGAACAGGCCATGTGTGAGCAGTAATCGGACAGCCTGGATTTCAGGACTTAACTTAATGTGCCTGCATCTGCGTGAGTCTTTTACAGCTAATCAGCTATTAAACAAGACGTTCTCAGAGGTCAGGCAACAAAACAGGCTTCCAAGTACTTTATTTGGGTCACCGAGGTGAGAACATCACAAACAATTAATATGTACAGTCTTTGCAACAGGTTTTTAAGCCCTGCTTAAAAAGCCGGAAAATATAGAGAAGCAAATTAAAAAAAGCATTCATCTTTCAAAAACACATTGTATTGCAGTGAGCTTTACAAGAAAATACTATTTCAGTCTGCTTTATTTAACGTTACATGCCAATTAGTAGTGATATGTAGTCATTTTTGAGGGAAAATTGTTTCTACACCATTTTTTCTGCAGTGTATAGAGATCTAACTTTTGTGAGAGATACTTAATCGGGATCTATGTACAAAAAATAAAGAAAAAGAAAAAGTTTAGCATAACTGTTTCAGATAGAAATATAAATATGTGTGGATAAAAAAACTAAATTGTCATTCTAAACATATTCACTTAATTATTCTTTTACTAAAAACATACAAACTCATTGCTAACAGCATCTATAAGAGAAACTAAACTGGTTTGCTGCTAATTATTAGTAGAAAATCCATCATGTTGTCGAGTCAGCAGCACATAAAGGGTTTGTTTTCACTGGAAAAGACATAATACAAAATATACAAATATTTACAAAATATATTTATGTTAATTTAGGTCACACATGTTGTTTTTAAATAAATTTTCCTGAATTTAAAAAACAAAGAAAGAAAGGAAAAACACTTAGTTTTGTGGCAAACCAGTATCAAAAGCACTGACTGCTAAATTGCTGGAGAAGTCCGTCACGCTCACACAGTCAGTTAAAATATCAGATCTGATGAACAAGACTCTTATCTTTATATAAGAAAATATTTAAAAAGTGGTAGCGACTTCAGATGACTCTGGACCCAGAAATGTCTGGATCTGCTCTTGGACGCCCGTCATGGCTCTCCGGCTCTTATGGGACGAGTATGAAGGCAGGGTTCCTGTCCTGGAGAAAGTCTGAACAGGCCGCTGTGTGTTCATCATGTTGGTTTTACTGAGGCTTTCTCTCCAGGAATGGGAAGTGACGTGGGTGGTGCTGTAAAGCGGAGTCGGAGCGAATCCGATGGTGTAGGAGCTGCCAGGCGGGATGTGCATGTCTCGGGTCTGGATAACAGGAGCTCCTGAGCTGCTGAAGGCACCTTACAGAGACACAGACAGAAGAATTTAATTATAGGCTATTTGTCAATCAAATTATTACGCTGATGATCTATTGTGCTCTCTTTTTTAAGCATACTGCAAAAGTTATACTTATGCTGAGTGCTAACTGGATCCAAAATAAAATATACATAACATATGTGTGTGTGTTGTGTATATTTAAATACACACACATGCATGTATATATTTAAGAAAAAAAAATATTTGTATAGTTAACTAATATTTTAATAACACATAACACTACAAAAAATGTTTTCTTTCTCAGTATTTTTGTCTTGTTCGTACACCCATAAATAAATATATTTTTAAAAATAAATAATAAATAAATATATTCTGGCTAAAATATATTTTAAATATATGTTGCAAACTCTTGGAATAAAATATATGTAGGGGAAAATATAGGCATAATCTTATAAATATTTAAAAAAAAAAAATGGCCAGAAATATTAGTAGAACACCTCTGTTCGCAGCAGAGCCAACAATCTCAAAGAAAACAGTGTAAAGCTGATCTGTCAGATAACTATATCTACCTCTGGCCAGCGGCTGGAAGGTTGTCAGGCCTCTTTTCTGAGCGGCTCCGCTGATGTCCGAGTCACTGTCATTGAAATCACTGTCTCCTTTACCGCTGTCCTTCACGCTCAGCTGATCTGTGTTGCTGGTGCCACTGCGAATACAATCACATCACATCTGCTGAATAACACTCCATCTGATTATTGATATTCCATTGCAGAACAAAATACTATATTCACTGGGACATGACTAATACGCCAGCGCATTACATACGGTTCATGACCTGTTGTAAAAAAGAGACTAAACCCTGACCAAAGTCAAATAGTGATTTGTTTGCATATTAAACACTTTTATGGTTTTCTATTGCAGACTGCAGTTGCAAAATTAAAGCTGGGCCCAAAAACATTTTGCATTGAAACATTGATTTTTAGGCCTATAATTTACAAATTAATAATCACTCAAGTCAGTATGCTGCTTATATTATATCTATATATTTAAAATACCTTTATATCATTTTATAATTATTTAAATATACATAATTATTAA
>JAUMHP010000057.1:20546283-20557709 GCA_032361065.1 Enteromius trimaculatus
TTTTAACAATTTTCAAAAATAATGTTTTTCACTGCGCATTCCTATCAAACTGCTGTTGGGTTATTTTGATTAGGTAAAAAAATATATATAATGCTAATTGACATGATTAAACACAGTAAAAACATGATGACATCATACAGAACATAATTTCGAATCTGTTTTTGCAAATAAACATATATAAATCAAATTGAAATACAAAGTAAAATACTTTTATAATGTTACAACAGAATTATATTTTAAAATGAACGCTGTTCTTTTCTATCCTGTAACTTAAAATGTATCATGGTTTCCACAAAAATAAAATATTTCCAGAAATTATAACAATCAGATATGTTTCTTTAGCTGCAAATCAGCATATTATTTTGATTTCTGAAGGATCATGTGATGAAGACTGGAGTAATGATGCTGAAAATACAGCTTTCATCCCAGGAAAGAAATACACATTAAAATATGTTTACACAGAAAACAGCAAAAAAAAAAAAAAAAAAAAACTGCATCACACAAATAAATTAGATTTGAAAACATATTCACATGGAAAACTGTTTTTGTTTTTACAAAATTTTTCACAATATCACTTTTTTTTTTGATCAACTAAAAGCAGTCTTAATGAGACTTATTTAAAAACATAAAGCATTTTCTTTTTAATATAAATACACATAAACTAGCCTATATCAAAATAATAAAGACAAACATATTATTTGTATATATTTTATATTACATTTAGGCATTTGGAAGATACTTTTACTCAAAATGACTTAAACTGCATTCAATGTACACCTTTAACAAAAAGTTTTGTTTGGTAACTTAACTCACAAAATCAGATCTGTGCACTTTTTCCATCAATCGATTTCCTAAGAAAGAGTGAGCCATGCATACAAATGTAATGCAATAAGGGTTTGTTTTCCAAACTATTTTCTTAATTATTTACTAAGATAAAGGTAATGAGGGTCTATTGATCGGTCTTGGTCACAGATTAACAGGCTGCATAGATAAAGGTGTTAACCCTTTGAAGAGCGAGATCTTCTCCACTTGGCCATTTGGGCTGTGAGGTGTGAAATGCGGCACACTCTCAAATGTCTCAAACTGGCTTTTTTCAGCTTGAAACAAATGCAGACCATTTGACAGCTGGCCCGATTTAACTAGTTTAACTCGGGTATTGATACACATGTCTGTCTGGTTAACTTTAGTCAAAGGCAAAAGCATTTTACACATTGGCACATTTCCAATAGTTCACCTTAATGAACAACCTGAAAGAAATACTACAGCAAACATTACTACTAATACTACTACTAAAACAATAGCATTGTCTGATAATCTAGCTGTCTAATGTGATTGCGCATATGGAGTCTGAAGTGCTGCAGAAATCTGTTTCTTGATATGAGATTAATGCCACACAAAAGGCTGTGAGTAATCTGTGGATGGAGATTAGTCTGTTAAGCAGTGTCTGATCTCTGGCAGTAAATAGTAGCATGACTCTGTGACTGGAGTTTAATCGCTCACCTAAACCTGCTGAAGAAAATCCCTTCAGGAGTCTGTGCAGTACTCACAGTGTTAGCCTTACTTATTATGTTAAGTTTATCATGGAATGTTCACTCATAATGTTTATGCTTTAATTTAGTATATTTATTGTAATACATACAGCATATATGGTGTAAATTTGGAATTTATATTTATTTTTTTGTTTATTATCTATCTTATTTATATCTATCTATCTATGAATAAAAACAAGATCTGAGAACTATCCTTTATTCAGATTATTTAGTACATTTTAATAATAAATTTGACTCAAAAAAAGCTGATAGATAGGAACATAGATAACCATAATGACAGATAGATAGATAGATAGATAGATAGATAGATAGATAGATAGATAGACACATAGACACATAGACAAATAGATAGATATGAAAAATGATAAATAGATAGATAGATGGATGGCTGGATGGATAGATGGATACATGATAGATAGATACATAATACAAATGATGATAGATAGATAGACATAAAAATGATAGATATTAAAAATTATAGATAGATAGATAGATAGATAGATAGATAGATAGATAGATAGATAGATAGATAGATAGATAGATAGATAGATACACTGTAAAAATGTTTACGGTAATATACCGGCAGCTGGGGTTGCCGAAATTCTAACGTTAAATAACGGTAAAATCTTTATTTCTTTTACGGCAAAAACTTGTACACTGTAAAAAGAAATCCATAGTATTTACGGTAAAAAAACGGCAGCTGTGGTTGCTAGTATAAAACTGTGAAAAATATAATGTAAAAAAGTTTGTTTTGTCAATAGGTTTTATTTTAAATTTACAGTTAAATACTGCAATTTCAAATGAGAAACCGTAAAATCTGATATAATGTTAATATAACAAACTTTTAAAATAGTGAATTCTGTTTGATACTTTTGATATATACTGATAACTACCAAATGCAGGTGGTTATGAGAAAGTCACATGATGAACCAAAGCTCATCACAAGTAGCAGTTAACATATATAAGGTGCTCAGTGTCATTCACACAAACACTAAACACCATCATGGTAAGAATTATTAACAACATTACATGTAACATACAACCCTAATAAACATCACTGATACAAAAAAACTAAAAAGAAACATCAAATTCAAACAAAATTTAAAATGCAATGCAGGGAATTCTGGGAATGTCAGTTTACGGTGTTTCCCTGTAAATTTCTCAGGAATTGACCATTAACCATTTTTACTGTAGCATTTTTACTGTTTTTTACCGTTAAATTTACGGCCGTTTTTTACAGTGTAGATAGATAGATAAATAGATAGATAGATATTCATCCATCCATCATGTATCTATGTATCTATGTATCTATCTATCTATCTATCTATCTATCTATCTATCTATCTATCTATCTATCTATCTATCTATCATGTAGGTATCTAACTATCTATCTATCTATCATGTAGGTATCTAACTATCTATCTATCTATGTAATGATGTTGTGAATGAACAATAGTGAATAGTGAATGGACAGATATCAGGTCTGGTTCTCATTGGTTTAGCTCCTGCTGTTAAGTGTGTAATTTCCCCGGAGACAGCTACGAGTCAGAACCTAACACTAGCGGGTGTCTAAACCCTGGACTCGACACCGTGGGTCAGTTCACGCCGGCCAGTTACACAAAATTAGTTGTTTGCTGCAAAGAGACTTACAATAAAATGAAGCTGTGCTGCTGGTCTCAGATGCATCTGTCAACGACAGGCTGAAATGTCACGAGTCTCAGACGTGTTTCTCAACTAAAAAGGGAATAAAAGCGCCAAACGAACATGCTGAAGCAGTGAATGATCGGAGCTAGTTAAGCCGGATTGTGGCATCTTCGTTTGAGACTGTGTCTGTGTTGCATGCACTCTTTCTGAAAGAGCAAAAGAAAACTCATTAGCCCTAATGGTTACTGTTCTTGTTTTTAATGTGTCTTATGACAGCTTCAGACAGCGCACATTCTCCGGATTAGACCGATAGTGTTTGCCAGTAAGAAGTGTGATTAAAGAAAGATCACAGCTTGATTAAGATGTGTTTGGTGGGCCTAAGAGTATTACTGAGTGCTAACAAGCCAGGCCATCTGTTGTGCTATTAAGATGTTTAACTGTAATCAAGAGAAGAAACAGTTTGGCAGGAGATGCTTCGGCTTCACTTGCTTTTGCAATATGCCTTATAGTTTCAAGGTTTCGCCTGATGTATTTGCATATGTACAAAGGCACACTAAAATGAGACTGCATGCTGGGATGCGAATAAAGGATGGTCAATGGGAGCTCAATCATCCAGAGTTTGGTACGAAGTAAAAAATCTGCGTAGTCACATGTTTGTTCGACATATGATCACATGCCAAAATACCAGCGTGAATAATGTGTGTCTGGATGAAGTGTGATCAGATCTGTGTCAAAAACAAACGCTTGTTTAAGAAACATTTCTTCTTATTATTAATGTTGGAAACAGTTTATATTTAAAAGAAGGGAACAAAGAAAGACTTTAATTCAGCAAAAAGCACATTATATTAATTAAAAGGGACTGTAAAGACATCTTTTTTTTAAACGTTCTGTTTTTCAAATGATGCACAAATATTAAGCCGTTTTGTTTATGTTTTGAACTTATGATAGTTGAGCAGCAAATATTAGAATGATTTCTAAAGGATTGTGTGACACTGAAGATGAAAATTCAATGTTGAGCACAGAAATAAATTACATTTTAACAGATATTCACATATAATAAAGTTGTTGTAAATTGTAATAATATTCATCAATTTTACTGTATTTTTTATAAAATAGAGCCTTGGTGAGCATAAGATACTATATATATATAAATTATTCCAAACTTTTGATAAGAATTATAATGTTTTGGACACTTAAGTTAAATTTTAAATGTCTGAATGTCACAAATAGATACAAATTACCAAGCATTTAAATTCATTTTGTATATTTATTGAAATTCATACAGCATATATAGTGAAAATCTATCTACCTATGATGAATAAATACAAGATCTGAGAACTCTCCTTTATTCAGATTATTTAGTGCATTTTAATAATAAATTTGATGCATTGAAATCTCAAACTTTTGATTAGAATTATAATGTTTTGGACACTTAAGTTGAATTTTAAATGTCTGAATGTCACAAAGAGATACAAATTAGCAAGCATTTAAAATAAACAACACTTGTTTTGACATTTTACAAATCACAAATTCAGATTCACATTTCAGCGCACTTTGCATTTATTTGTACAGTGGTTTTCAGCATAGCCTACACTGTTTTAAAGCAGCTACACGGCAGGTTTCTACACTACAAATAAAAGTAACAAAGTATCAAAGTGTCAAAGTAACATCCATGCATCATAAATATCCAGATACATTTAACCGCACACTCATTTAAGCAGAAACAATTAACTCAGCAAAGCAATGCTTACACGGTGTGATCATAATGATCGCAATATAAGGAAAACGTGGCAGTTTTTAGGAAATTATTATTAGGACAGTTATCTAAAAACACTCTATATATGTGCATTTTGTTGTGACACATTTGTGGTGTTTCACCACGTGCTGCTCTTGAACACATTTGTAGCATTTGGACACGTAACAGCAAATGGAAAGATGTGCTGAAGCACACAATGCATTCAGAGGTTATTTTTGCTGTGTTGTGAAAAGGCTTATGCTACTCTATGATCCAAATTGTAGAGAACAAATGGGTAGCGGTGTGTGTGTGTGTGAAGCAGCTGTAACGGTGTTAGCGATCAGTGTTTGCCTTCACACCTTCAGCGGTGCAGACTGAGAGACGTCGTTTTCACGCCAGACTGTCTGACAGACATGCTTTCTGCATCTTACCACTTCATTCAACGCTATATTCAAGGAAAAACAAACACTTTTAGGTAATTCAATCTGGACCATCTCACTTTTGTGGCTTTTAAAAAGGATTTGAAAACTTCATTAAAGCAATTGAAAAAAATTAGTGCCTTAAAACTCCCTAAATTAAAATATATATATGGATATTTTATTACAATTAATCTTTCTTGTAGTTGACCTTTTCAGCCTTTTAAATGAAGCTTTTTACAATATCTGGACATTTAATCGTTGATTAAAACTATTGGCCCGGTTTCACAAACAGGGCTTAGCTTAAGCCAGGACTAGGCATTAGTTAAATTAAGATATTTAAGCAATTTTTACAAAAATGCCTCATAAGAAAATATTACAGGAGTGCATCTTAACACAGAACAATGACATGGACATGTTTTAAGATATGACAGAGCAAGATATGTTCATCTGAGACAGCTCAAACATGCAGTTTAGTCTGAGACTAGCTTAAGCCTTGTCTGTGAAACTGGAGGATTATGTTTAGTAAATTATGTTTAGTTCAGGTATTTAAAATATGTTAAATTCTAAATTCAAGTCGTAGCATATATTTTGCATATCATTAATTATTATCATTGAAAATTTTATTATTATTATATATAATATACAATTGATTGTGTGGGTAACCCAATCATTATTTTCAAGGTTTCAGAATGTATAAATATGAATCTAAATATACCAAAACTATTTTTATTCTGGCAGACAGAAACATAAGCTCAATGTGTGTTTTTATAACAATGTTTTATTTATTTGTTTATTTATTTCACATTTTAATAGCAATTTTTATAACAATATCTGGACGTTTGCTCATTTTATATATCATACATTCAGGCAAAACTGAATAAATGTACTCATATGAAGAACTCAAACTGAACACAGTGCTAGATTAAGAGACAGAGAACAGAGTCTCACCAACGGTGCTTTTATTTGATCAAAAATACAGTAAAAATGTGAAATATTATTGTGAATAAAAATTGCTGTTTTCTGTGTAAACATATTTTAATGTGTATTTCTTTCCTGGGATGAAAGCTGTATTTTCAGCATCATTATTGCAGTCTTCAGTGTCACATGATCTTTCAGAAATCACTCTAATATGCTGCTTTGCAGCTCAAGAAACATTTCTGATTATTAATCAGAAAGCCATGAAAACATTTAATTTTTTCTTTAAGGAAATCGATACTTTTATTCATCAAGGACACCCTGAATTGATTAAAAGTGACAGCAAACAATAGAAAGGATTTCCATTTCAAGAAAGTGATGTTGTTTTGAACTTTCTATTCACAAAATAATCCACAAAAAAATATATATTATATTAAGAATGATTCCTGAAGAAACATGTGTATTGATCCTTAATTGTTTAAAACCTGACCAGCGGTGTAGACTTGCAAAAGAAATAAAAACAAAACCCTAACTTCCCTAATTAAGGGTCCCAAAATAGAACTGAAATAGACATTTCAGCTTGTTTACAAGATTCAAAATTGAAGCGCTACCAGATTTTGTCGCTTTCTATAATTATATGCCTGAGCTGTTAGTTCTTGGTTGTTCATTAATTGTCTGAACTCAGAAGATGAGCTGTTTCTGCAGATCGATTGGCAGCTCGAAGACTTGTTTATTTGTTGTGGGAGTGAAGTCAGAGTTTGGGAGTTAATGAAATGGCACTCCTTCAATTATTATAGGATTGAATTCCTCCTGTGGGACGCGGGGATGTTTTCCTCATCTTTTTGGCTCTCTGTTCTTCATCTGACGGCAGGAATAGAATCGCAGGCGTGCGGAGAAATCTCCAAAAACCCAGAGTTGGAGAATCAAATCTCTGGCTTGTCACACACTGTCAGCAAGAGAAAGTCGGAAAAGATTTGCTAAGCAAAGACCAATTACAGTAATGAAATGCATGACATATTTTTTTCATTATTTAATGCAAAATTAATTAGTCTATTAGGATACACTTGAATTATACACACATTCTCTGTAATTGGCTCTCGATGGAATTAGAAGCGCAAAAGCAGATGTAGGCCAGCTGAATACAGATGTATAATGTGATATCGCTCAAAGCCCTGATTGCATTATGGAACTGAGACTGCCATCAATTTTGTATTGAATATTTAGAGCGCAGGAGCAAATTAAAAGAGACTCTTTCATACGGGGGATTTTAGAGTTGCTGTCCCATTTTCCTGTGTGTTCTCTTGCACGGATTGCCTGTTGTGCATCATATAAGCGTCTCTTTTGGCGCCGACTCGGCCTCTTGTCAGCTCCGAGCCACTCAAAGACTGACTGAACGGGCCGTCGAGACACCCGAGATAGAGAATGCACAAATGAGAGAGAATAAAAGATACAAAAGAGACATGAGAAATTCATGCTACCCCTTCAAGGACCATGCATATATTAACATATAAATTCATCAAGTCTTTTAAAATCAGGAACTGCATGGGCAAATCTAACGAGAGCTGCCATGTTCGGGTTGTAGGCCTCTTTGACCCTAAAAATGCAGAATAAAAGCCTATTTTATAAACATTGTTTTAAAATAGGGAAAAAAAAAAACTTTATTACTGAGGTTTTTTTATATATATTTTTTGTTTATTTATTTATTTTTCGCTTGGTGGGAAAGTGAAAGGTGTCAAAACAATGCAAAATAAGTAAATAAATAATAATAATGAAAAGCTACCCCTTCAGAGACCATGCGTACATTAACATATAAAGTCCTTCTCAATCAGGAACTGCATTGACAAAATCTAAATCTAATGAGAACTGCCATGTGGACTGCAAAAATGCAGAATAAAAGCCTGTTTCATGAAAATTGTTTTAAAAAGGTATAAAAACCCCATTTCATTATTTATTACTGATTTTGAAATTATTTACAATTATTTTATTTATTTATTTATTTTTGGCTTTGTGGGAAAGTGAAACTTGTCAAAACAATGCAAAAAAAAAAAAAAACTACTTTTTTTTTTTTTAAATAAACAACTTAAATAATTCCATTTGCATAAGTATTCATACTGTGGAATGGTTTAATGTTAGCTCAGGAGCATTCATATAGCTTGTAGATGTTACTACACTTGGTGAAGTGAACCTGTGGCAAATTTTACTGAATGGGTATGATTTGTAAAGACCATACCAGAGCAAAAAAACAAATATAAATATAAAAATAACTCTGTAGAGCTCAGAAACCGGTTTGAGCAAAGCCACACATCCGTGGAAGGGTTCAGAAGAAATTCTGCTTCACTGAAAAGTCACAGAAGACTGCAGTCTCTGTTAACCTTAATGAAAGAAGTTTAAAACAACCAGGACTCTTCCTAGATCTAGGCTCCTGACAAAGTGAGCAACTGATGGAGAAGGGCTTTGGTTAAACTCTGAGAAACAATATGCACTGGTCTAATAAAGCTCAAATCTGAGCATCATGTTTGAAGGAAACCGGCTCTGCTCATCATCCCAGAAGTAAAGTGTTTAGTAGCAGCCTCATGCTGTGGAGCTGTTTTTCAGAGGCAGGAGTAGAAGAGAAGCTCAATGCACCAAAATATAGAGATAAACCTAGTCCAGAGCATTCAGAAACTCAGGGTTCACCTTTCTAAATAAAGACATAAAAAAAAAAAAAAAAAAAAGAGAAATCTGTCTAATCTTAATAATTCATACGCATCATATCTTAGTTACTCAAACACCAGTTTATTAACTCTGTGAATCAAACAAAAAAGACTTGAGACTGCTGAAAGCGAAGTATTTAGTTAAGGGTATAAGCACTGTATCTATTCCGGTTTTTTATTTTTAATAAATTGACTAAGTTGTGACGATTCTGTTTTGATTTGTTAGTATGGTGTAGATTTATGTGGCGACAAATTTATTTAAAACAGTTTTACACAAGGCAGCAACATAAGAAAAACGTGGAAAAAATTAACACTTTTGCACATATTAACATATATTTGTTGCCCTTTCCAGCTTTGTGAAGGTCTACAATTCTGTCTCTTGTGTCTTTTGACAGCTCTTTGCTTTTGCCTATGGCTGATTGTGAGGTGCACAGGTGTCTTTATGACAGCTAACGAGCTCAAGCAGGTGCTACTGATCTAGAATCATGAGCAGAGTGAACTAAATATCAGATCTTTGAGGGTCAGAAATCTGGCTGATCAGCAAGTGATCAAATGCTTATTGGACACAGTCATTCCCAAATAAATTGTTAGAAAATCATATAATGTGATTTCCGGATTTTTCTTTTTAGATCCTGTCTCTCACAGTGGAAATGCACCTATGCTGAAAATTGTAGACCCCTCCATGATTTCTAAGTAAGAGAACTTGCAAAATCACAGGATGGTCAAATACTTATCGACCTCACTGTTTATATAAATAAATTGCTGTATTGACTTAATATACTTGATTTATTTGTGCATTATTGTAATGGGAAATTGGTGGGCATGCAAAATAATGTGTGTGGAAAATAAATTCATGTTATACTGTACATCTATTAACTTATAAACTCATCATTTCACATTTAGCAATCATCATATTTTACCCCAAAAAATATTAAATAAGAAATAAATTTTTACTGTAATAATAATTACTGTATATTAAATATTATGGCATTGAAAATTGATGGGAAAGTTGTCAAAACAGTGCAATATTAAAAATAAAAATATTGTTCATGAAATTTGACCCAGGCTTTTTTATTCCTTATAAACAAAGGGTTTCTCTTTGACAGCTGTGCTGCTTGTTTAGAGGCCTTATACTGATTTTTGATGATGGTGATGATTATGTGAATGAACAACAGGGCACCTTTGAAGAGAAGAGCACCATCTCTCTGTTTAAAGCATTAGTTGTATCATCTCTTCAGTATGCACCGCTGAAAGCCTGAGATTTACATCATTTCATTATTTTTGAGAGTGCAGTAGAAATTGTTTCCCACAATATGTGAATTCACCTGTCACCGAACACTTGACATGACCAATACGCTGGCAACCGGTCTTAATAAAAGTGTAAGTCAAATTGTCATGTCGCAAATTACTTCCGATTTACTGAAGAAATTTGAATAATCCTATGTTCCTTATGAATATGGAAATGCAGACGGCTTTGAAAGCCGAAACCCATAGTTGCAAAACATCCGACTGAACGCTTTAATCCCATTATGCAGGCTAGATTTCATGCCTTCAAATTGCCTTTCACCACCTAAAGGTAAAGAAACCGAATCTTTCACAAAAATACTCTTTTGCTGCTGACCTAATTGCTATAGGCCAGAGTTATACACATGAAGTTTGAGAACACAATGAAAATCCACAGTTTGAAGGCTTTCCAACAATGCATGTCACTGGCACATCTTCTCATTTCATGGAATATGATCATTTTACTGCCGTGTTTACTGTGTCTGTACCAGACAGCTGTGCACACCAATGTCTTTTGGAAATAACAGTCTAGCATCGGACCGTCTGACCATTTACAGAAGCAAGGCATCACTCCTCACGGTGTGAGAAAATGGTTGTGGCATTTAGTAGGATGTGCTCTGCATTACAACACACACAGTCTGAATGATGTCACTGCAGAAATGCTCCTGGGACACCAGTAGATGGCAATAGAAACAGAGAGGAAGGACTCGGCCTTTGTTTGGACTGGGATGTGAGAGGAGATGCTGGAGTGATAAAGGACGAGTCAGGTCGTTGCTTTGTTTCCCGCTGTAAGAGATGCTCACTCTTCTGCTGGTGTATACTGTGTGTCTTGTTTATAATGATACTCTCTATATATTGTAGTACATTATCCATCTATCCATCCATCTGTCTGTTTATTATAGTGGCATATTTATATGTTAAACATTTCTGTATTTCCTAGGATTAGTTTTGTTAAAATTGCAAGTCAATCCAATCCAATCAGGCCTGTTTTATCAGTCGGTCTATGAGGGCAGGGAAAATAGAGAACTGATGTTTGTTAAAACAAACTTTAGATGAACTGTACGTTTCAAGTAGTTTATAGTGGACCAGATAGATAGATAGATAGATGGTTGATGGATAGATAGATAGATAGATAGATAGATAGATAGATAGATAGATAGATAGATAGATAGATAGATAGATAGAT
>JAUMHP010000057.1:20644341-20662230 GCA_032361065.1 Enteromius trimaculatus
CACACTCTCGCACACACTCTCGCACACACTCTCGCACACACTCTCGCACACACTCTCGCACACACTCTCGCACACACTCTCGCACACACACACACTCGCACACACACACTCGCACACACACTCGCACACACACTCGCACACACTCACTCACACTCACTCACACTCACTCACACTCACTCACACTCACTCACACACACACTCACCAGAGCCGACCAGCTTCTTATTATCAGACTCCTCCAGCTGCACGTCTGAGAAAGAGCTGCTGGTCAGCTTCATCTGCTCCTCCTTCAGGCTCTGAGCAATTTTCTGAAACATTTGCATTTGTATAAATGATAAAAAAAAGTGGAAATGAATTTTAAAAAATATATAATTGCAAAAATAACATATTTACAGAAGAGTATTAGGGTCAAGCAATAATATAAAACTTGTTAAATTAAGAGATTAAAGTCGGTAAATTTAGAGAAAAAACGTTAAATTATGATAAAAAGTCGTTAAATTCTGAGGAAAAAAAGTCAATAAAATATTGAGAATAAATTAATTAAATTAAGAGATTAAAGTCGGTAAATTCAGAAAAAAAAATTGTTAGATTACGATAAAATGTTGTTACATTTCCAGAAAAAAAACTCGTAAAACTCGTAATTACGATTACGATAAGAAAGTCGTTACAATTTGAAAAAAAAATCTCATATTTTAGTAAAAGCGCAGAACAAAAGACTTGTTTTCTAGATACTATTACAGTTATACATACATTTTAGTTTCAACACACACACACACACATCAAGATTCTGTTACTTTAGTACATCAAGTTAAACTTAAAGAAAATGAGAAAGTTGTATTGGCGACTAACTAAAATCTAAAACATCAAAAAGCATGACTGTTTATCCCCAGCGTTCCTGGACCAGTGTTGAGATGCTAAGAGCTGACCTCCATCATCTGGAGCTTGTCGGGGTAGGCCAGGTCTCCGGGCGCAGGCTTGTATCCGATGATGTCCGTCTGGATGTAGATGTGTGTTCTGTAGACCAGCCGCTCCTGAACGTCCTCCAGCATCTGCTTCACCACGGCGTCGAACGCTGCCAGCGGGACCACTGAGAGAACAAACACAGCTCACAACAACTGACCTAATCACACTTCATTCATTTATTCCATCTGCCACGTCTCATTAATATAAGAGCTTTGACATCACACAAACAAATCTGACTTATAGACTTAAACTACAGTGTTTTTCTAATATGTAATATCACACAGTGGGACTGTATGTGGTAGGAAAGCTTGTTTTACCGTTGTTCTGGACGTGATCCTCCAGCATCTCGTTCTTCAGGATGCCGCAGAGCTCAGACAGTGTCTCCAGATGAACCACGTGGATGATCCGAGGCCTCAAGACGTCATACAGAGACAAGCAGAGTTTCTCCAGAAGCTCACTGCCACAGAACATATGAGCAAGGACTGTTAGAATAATATAAACTTATTTAAATACAAAAAGACCCAGCATGATTCCGTCGTAACCTGAGGTTAATTGCTCTGACAGAAAAGATTAAAAAAACACCCTGAAAAAAATAAATAATAAAATACACAGAACGTCAAAGCCTGTGTTTTCCATGCAACAACGGTAGATAATAAAATATATCTAAAACAAAATAAACAAGACTTAATAAATTAAAGCCAATAAATAAAAACGAAAATGAATATCTAAAACAAAATGTGAAAAATTTAATAGAAAAAAATAAATCAATTATTTAATGATAATTAAAACAAATTAATTGATTAAATAAAAATGATGATGATAAAACAAAGATAAATAAAGATCAATAAATAAATAAAAGACATCATTTAATTTATTTAAAATGAAGTAAAAAAGTTTTTTGCAGTTAATTATTTAATAAATTAAAGCAAATATTAATCAAGAAATGATATTAAATATGATGAAATATAAAATATTAATTATCAAATATTCTATTATTTTTCTACTCCATTTTATTTGTGTTTATTGTGTAATAATAATAATAATAATAAAAACTTGCTAAGCTAACTTTTACAGAATAACCAAATGAATAAATATTCTAACATGTTATGTGTCATGCATTAAAGAAAATAATTGTGGCAGGAAGCTGAAATGGGTTTCTTTACTCACTCCAGTTTGGACGTGGGTTTGGAGAAGAACTCGTTGTAAAGCTGGTGTTCGTCTTGACACACGTGGACCATAAACGCACAGCCGCTGCGCACCTAAAACAACAACAACTTCAATCATCAGCTGAACCTTACACCTATGATGTGTGGAAGTAAACGCTTGTGATATGATTATTATGGCAGAATGTGGTTCGCTCACCAGAGCGCAGTGATCCTTGTTGTTCTGGCTGGTGAGATCTGTGATGGTGGAGTTTATACTGGGACTGAGCAGAACCTCCCTCTGGTCCAGATAACACTGATGAATCTCATCCAGCAGCTGCTGGTACCTGACACACACATCATTAAAACTCATAAATAAATCAGAAATGCATAAAAACATTTACTATAACTTTTACTATAGTCACTTTACCTAATCTTTATTTATGTGTATTCTGTATAAAATATTTTTTAGTGTTACATATACCCATACAGTGCAATACCACAGTTATATACATGTACGTATACATACGGCTGTTTCCTCGCTCTTACTTCTTTAACTTCCTCTGTTAGCACTTATTTGTATGTTTTTAGTACAGTTGAGGAGTACTGTGTATGTCGTACCAGCTATAACTACATGTGACAAATAAAAATCTTGAATCATTAAAAAATAAAAAGGTAAAATATATAAACTGAATAAATGAAAATAAATAATAATAATAATAAAAAATAAGGTTTACGGTTAGTTTTTTTATACTTTTATAAAGTAAAAGAAATAAATACAAAACTAAACTAAAACATAAAATAAAATAAATACAAATATAAAATAAATGAATAATAAAATGAAATTAAATGAATAGATAGAAACAATCTAAATAATCTAAATATGAATAAAATAAATAAAAACAAATTAATTAGTGAAAAATAAAATTAAAATTAAATAAACAAAAAGAAACTAATTAAAAATATTTTTTCTGTCAAACTGTTTATGGAGTAAATAAAACAATTTGTATTTTAATTATTTATTTGTAAATAAAAACGGTAAATGAAAAGGGTTTTCATATCTAGGTGAACCATCTTTAATCTGAAATGGGTTATTATGGTTAACTTAAACTGAAACAAAAATTAAAACCATTTTTAAGTAATTTCCTGTAAAGGATCAATACAGTATCAATCAAAATAAGTAACATTTTAAATACTTGATCATATAAAAATACAAAATAAATAAATAATGCATCAAACATTCTCCATCACTCACTCTGGGATTTTGCCAGACCGCTGTTCGACTTGTTCAATGAGCCTCTGAAACAAAAACAAAAAGAAATCACATAAAAATAAAAAATGAATTATGAAAGAGACAAATAAAACAATCCAGTCTTACTCGAACTTTGGGTGCCGCCGCTCTGAACTTCACATAGTACAGCGTGAAGGCGTTGTCTGCGTTCGGAGCGCCCAGCGGGTCCTGCTCGGGTCACATTCAATAAACAAACCAGATATGATACAATCATCTGTGATCTAATGATCAGCAGCGCTCCGGTGTATCTGAAACGCACCCGTTTGCTGAGCTGCGCCGTGAGGTTTTGCAGGATGCTGACCGCGTGGCTCTTGATGAGGAGCATGGCTCTGGACAGACACTGCTTGAACTTGCTCAGATACACTGGGTAGTCTTTAAAATGTGGCTGGAAGAAAGAAATATAATGATAAAGCACGCGTGAAAGGCCGCATTAGGACATATCCTGCAGCAAGCGTTCGGCTCACGTGTGTGGAGACGTATTCGATGCACTCGTCGAGTTTAGAAAGCATCGGGATGAACCCCTCGCTGTTCACTGACAGAGTCGGGGAGTTCAGTTTCTGCAGGAGGAATAAATCAGATTCATAAACAGACCATGAATGCATGATCAACAGATTCTGGAAACAGCACCAGAGCCCTACCGTGTTTATGTTTTCCAGTTCATTAAAATATGAGAGCTTCTCTTGAATGCTCTCGGCCAGATCCACCAGCTCTGACTGTCCACAGAAGAGAGAAAAGACAAATATACAGCATTTATCAGTCTACATGTGAACGCTCCTTCCATCACTTATAACATGCATGTCTTAAATATATACATGCATGCATATATTCACTACCGTTCAAAAATGTGGGGGCAGCAAGATATTTAATGGTTTTTAAAGATGCTCATCAAGGCTGCATTTATTAGATTAAAAATCCAGAAAAAACTGTAATATTGTGAAATATTATTTCAATTTAAAATAAGTGTTTTCTGTGTGAATATATATTAAAATGTAATTTATTCCTGTGATACAAAGCATCATTCCTCCAGTCTTTCAGAAATCATTCATGTTTTATTTTTAGGGTTGGAAACAGTTGAGCTGCTTCATAGTTTTGTAGGATTCTTTGATCAAAGCATTTATTTAAAATGAATAATAATGTTCAGAATACTGTTTCCCTACTGTTCCAAAGTTTCAAAAGCACATTTTTATTCTTTCTTCTTTGAAATAAATAAATACTTTTATTAGACAAGGATCTATTAAATGAACAAAAAAGTCACAGCATAGATTTACATTTTAGAAATGTTTTATATTTGGTAAAATATTTTTTTTTTTTTGAATTTTTTTTAATAATATTAAAAAAAAAAAAAAAAAAAAAAAAAGGAGGAGAAAAAAAAATGACAGGTTCCAAAAATTATATTTACTGCACAACTGTTTCCAACAGTGATAATTCTAGTAATAAATCAGCATATTAGAATGATTTCTGAAAGACTGGAATAATGATGCTTTGTATCACATATATATATATATATTCACAACAGAAAAAGTTATTTTAAATTAAAATAATATTTCACAATATTACAGTTTTTTCTGTATTTTTAATCTAATAAATGCAGCCTTGGTGAGCAGAAGAACATCTTTCAACACCATTAAATATCTTACTGACCGCACATTTTTGAACGGTAGCGTACATAATAAATATACACAGCACACACACATTTATTTTGGATTGTTTGAGAGCACTGGTTATTATAATGCCAATTAAGTTACTATTCTACTCTATCAGTATTTTTGGATGTTTTTGAAAGAAGCCTCTTCTGCTCACCAAGGATGTATTTATTTGTTCAACTATACAATAAAAATTGTGAAATATTATTAGAATTTAAAGTAACAGTTTTCTGTGTGAATATGTGTTAAACTGTAATTTATTTCTGTGATGCGCAGCTGAATTTTCAGGATCCTTACTCCAGTCTCTAAGATACCCTTTTTTATTTTTCAGAATTCACAGATGAATAGAAAGATTAAAGGAACTAACTATTAAACTATTAAAGGAAATAGCAATCTACTGTAACATTATAAATGTCTTTAACTCTCACTGTCACAACTATTTTCAACATTTATAAATACATCAGAAATGTTCTCGAGCAGCAAATGAGTATATTTTCCGAAGGATCTGATATTTTCTGAAAATTCAGGTGAACATCACAGAAATAAATTACAGTTTAACAGATATTCCCATAGAAAACAGTTCTTTTGCATTTTAATACTATTTCACAATTTCACAGTATTTTTGATCAGATAAATGTCAGCTTGAGCGAGCAGAAGAGGCGTTCAGTGTATATACTGTGTGCGAGCGCCAGACCTGCTCCTTCAGCAGTTGTTCACAGGCCTCGTGAAGCGTTCCTGTTTTGGTGGACACAAACAGATACTGCTTCTGCAGAGAGTCCAGGTGATCGAGCGCAGCGTTCACGTCTGTCAGGATAGAGTCACACTGATCCTGATAACCGCTCAGAACATCCCGGGTCTTCCTGCGGAGGAAAACACAACATCATAACACCCATGAGAACGCTCACAATCACGTTTGCTGGTACAGTTATAACACACTTTTAATTCTTAGGATACAACTTTAATTCTTAATAAAATACACAATGACAAATTCTCATATTCTATACTCTCCAACATTTCTTACCCCCTGGAGCACAAAAGCAGTCATAAGTAGCTCAGGTATATTTGTAGCAATAGACAACAATATTTGTATTTTATGCCAAAAATCATTAGGATATTAAGTAAAGATTATGTTCCATGAAGATATTTTGTAAAAGTCTTACCATAAATATATCAAAGCTTACTTTCTGATTAGTAATATGCATTGCTAAGAACTTGCTTTAAAAGGTGATTTTCTCAACATTTAAGATTTTTTATTCTCGGTCAAATATCGTCCGATCCTAATAAACAAGACATCGATGGAAAGATTATTTCTACAGATGTGCTCCAGAACACACACCTGTATTTAGAAGCTTCATCCTGATCCATCTGAACCTGCAGCTTCGAAAACCAGGAGAAGAACTGGCAGACAGATGATGTCATTAGTCATGTGATCATGTGCAGAGCAGGTACAGAAAACAAACTACAGACTTCTGAACGGCAGTGAAACAGTAAACTACTGTCACAGCAGTTCTGAACATTATTATCCATTTTATATAAATGCTTCTCTTTTTAATATTTTAATGATTCAAAGAATCCTAAAAAAAATATTAAGCAGCCCAACACTGATAATAAAACATCAGCATATTAGAATGATTTCTGAAAGATGCTTTGAATAAATTACATTTTAAAATATATTCACACGGAAAACACTTGAAATAATATTTCACAATATTACAGTTCTGGATTTTTAATCTAATAAACGCAGCCTTGATGAGCATCTTTAAAAACCCTTAAATATCTTACTGCCCCCACATTTTTGAACGGTAGTGTATACTGCAGAAATAGTAAGGACAGTGTGTAAATACCACCAAGCTATTATGAGAGCAGCTTTCATTAGTCTCATGTTTGATGATGTTACTCTCTTGTGTCTTGTACTGTGCCATGCACTATAGAAATTAAATGTGACAATTTCTGCATCTATCTGGACTTTACTCATGAAAGGACAATAAGCAGTGAAGCTGTGTCTGACCTGCTGAGCCGTCTCGATCCGCTCGTTCTCCAGCTCCAGCGTCTGAAAGCCCTGCAGCAGCACCTCCTCGGTGGACTCGGGCAGAGTCGCGGTGAACGAGGAGCGCAGAGAGCGAGACGTCAAGCCGCAGATGTCCTCGATGGGCAGCTGAGGACACATTCAGAGCAGCATCAGCATCTCAATCCCTCTTCAGCTATATATATATATATATGTGTCTACTGTATATTTATTATGTACACATATTTATGTGTTCATGGATCAGAGGGGAAAACGTAATTAAGCATAAAAACAATAAAGGTAATACTGCTCTAAACTGTTGTTTTTCTCAAAATAAAATTTGTACATTTTTTTATTTAATTTATAAAAACAAATATCTTACTTTTCCCCCTGATTTACAGAAGACACCCACAAAAATGTCATTCGATGTAACAATCATGTCAGTCAGTCCATTTGTGACATAAAAAGACTAACGTAATTAATATACAACTGTGTAAAATATTGAGTTAATATTTAGCTAGTTATAGTATTGTACAATATTTAATTATACTACTGTACACTGTAAGAGTTATTGTTTAATTAAACAAGCCACAGGGGTTCTGCTAGGCAAGAAGTTAGCTTGTTAAACTAGCAGGTTAAGTATTATTAATTATTTTAAAAAGTAAGCTAGTTTAGCTAAACAGGCTCATTTGCATACTGAATGGATCACATACGTGGCACCCGTTCACTCACTAACAGACCTTAAACCACTAACCTGACCTAACCAGCCAGACGAGGCTCTGAACAGACCGAGTGCTCATCCTAGTGCACACTACAGAGCAGAAGTGTGTAGAAACGAGAGGAGTGTGTTTGTGCTGTTAGCTGACACTAGCTAAGTTCCACTGCACTCACCTCCGCGGGGAGAAGCGTGACTTCTGCGGCTGCGCGGATCTCGAGGACCGAGTCCGTCTGTTTCTCCGTTAACGGAGCCATCGGGTCCCCGCGACCGTCCCAGTGTGACAGCTTCTCTCGAGTTTCCTTATCAGTGAGCTCCAGGAGACTCTGCTCTGTGGACGACGCCATCATGGCCAACAACATTCGACGTCACCTAAACGGAAGCGTCTTCCGGGTTGGGCGGAGTCAGGAAGCAGGCAACCAATCAATGAAGCGCTTTCAGTTCCACGACACAGATAATAAAAAAATCAACTCAACCAGACTACGTTACATTTTATACATACAATAAAACGTAAACACAACTAAAACAAACAGAGACATTTTGTAAAGAAGCAAATGTGTTTCATGAGAATTAGTTTTGTTTTCGTATATAAGTCTAACTGTGCTATTTTTAGGCAAAAACGAATATATATATATATATATATATAGAGAGAGAGAGAGAGAGATAAGTTTATCTTTACATAATATATTTGTGTATACTATGTATATTTATTATGTACACGTAAATACAAACACATGCATGTATATATTCAATTAAGTTTTTTTTTATTTTAAATATATTTATACATAAAAAATAAGAAAATAAATATATAAATGCCTTTATATGTAGCTTTCAAAATATATATTGTTGGTTGGTTGTTTTAATATATACTAAATGAACAGTACAAACACATATTATGTAAAAAAACACTTTTATTTTGGATGCGATTGACAGCAATAATACACACACACACACACACACACACATATGTATGCATATATACACAAATTAGTTATTATTAATTATATCTAAAAAAACAATTTAGGCTTCATAGCTACTCATAAAACACGTTTCTTTACAAAATGTCTTTATTTTAGATGTGTGTGTGATATGCAATTTCATATTCATGCTTAATATAAAGAGCAGATACTCTGTGTGTATATATAATTTTTTTTATTCATGTTTTGTCTGTATGCACATACAATATTTTAATGAAAGTGTGGAACTTCTACTGTAAAAGCTTAAGCTGCATTTCACGTTTTAACTTTGACCTGTAATATTTTAATGTACACTAAAATGCCTGAATATTTAGGAGAATCGTTGTATTTATCATATTTATAGACAAGCACTCACAAACGAAAATGGGACAAGCTATTTTATTATTCCAGGGCAGGACATTATTCACATTTTTTTTTTTGTTTTTAAATTCAGAATACAAAATATAACTGTAACACTGTACATTGAAACAGGTTTTTGGAAGCATTTTCCAGAAAAGGGCAAAAAAAAAAAACGAATAAATTTGAAGTTTTAATCTAAAAAGTGACTCAAATCAAACTCATGCATAAAGTGCAGTAGGTGCTACTCAATCTGCAACACACACGATATTTCTAACAAAAGTCATTCATTTAACTGATTGCGACCAAAATAATTTTTTTTAACTAACATCCATTTGTGCTTTCGGCTGGTCAAACTGAACCGAACCAATCCAAACGTCAGTGTGCTGATGAACACATCCTGAGAATCAGATCGATTTCATCAAAGTTAAATAAATTCATTTCAGGATATATCCATACTTTCTCCTTCCATGTCACGAGATGAGCAGGCCAGCGCAGGGAGACCAAAAACATCCTGAAAATTCAATTCAGCAAACTAAACGTCACAGTTTTCTTGCAAAATTACAGGATAAAAAGCCAGATGCTTAAAAAAAAGTGCACATACAATATACAGCGGTTGGGAATAGCATACTACCATACTACACATACTATTTCTGCAGTATACGGTGCGCACCACTTCTACTGTTAGCAAAATAGAATGAAATATCTGCACGAATAAGACAAACTGTTAAATCTACAAGTATACACTACAAGATCAGAATAATTAAGATAATTAAGTCTCTTCTGCTCACTGAGGCTGCATTAATTTGATCAAAAATACAGTTAAAATGGTGAAATATTTTTACAATTTAAAATAACCATCTTCTATGTGACTCTACGTTAAAATGGGATTTATTCCTGGGATCAAAGCTGAATTTTCTGCATCATTACTCCGGTCTTCAGTGTCACATGATCCTTCAGAAATCACTCTAATAAGCCGAATTAAGTCTAATAACTCTAAGTAAGTATACTGCGCAGCATGTAGTATGTAGTAAGCTAGTATTCCATTCCGAACACAGTAAATGTTCCAGGACAGTCTAATAGTGGAGCGCAGGAGCAGACAGGAGCGTTTGATAGTAATATTGAGGAAGAACGACAGTAAATCATGTGACTTGATTTCATGTCACTAGCGGTGTTTGTACACGATCTTATACGGACTTGAAGTCATACTAAAAAACCCTAAAGATGAGTAAATAAAGTGACTCGAGGTGCATGAGACAGAAGAGTCATAAATAATCATCGACTATTAGGATTCAAGGTGCTTAATCATGGAATGTAGGTGAAGCAATGCACAGGATATGATCTGTTAGTGAGACCGGGAACATTATTATGAACTTATGCTATCATTTTGGTCCAGTTCTGCAGGTTTTTAGAGCCTGGTTTACACCTGATGTTAACAAGCGGTCAGGAGAGACACATCGCTGTTGTTTTTTTACAAAATATGCTGGAACGGTTTAGCTAAAAATGAAAATTTGCTGCATGTGTCCTCATCCTCAGGCCTTAGTCTTCATCAGATCTGCAGAAATGTGTCTCTGCATCGGTGTCTCAGCAATGGATGTGAATGGGTGCCGTCAGAATGAGTCTCCAGTCCATCAGTGAACATCTGGAGAAGACAATCTGGAGAATTCATCTTAACTTCTTGTGCTCTATTTGATGTTATTGCTATCTTTGTTCATTTAAATGAAGTTAAAATAAAATATTAGTATTTTATGTAAAAAACAAAAAAACTGCATTTTATTATATTTTATTTTTATTAAAAAGCTACACAGAAATATTAAAAAGCAAGAATTAAACTGACAAAAGCACGTGAAGAAACTAAAATTGAAAATATAAAAATAGAGGCTAATTTAGTAATAATCCATAATAACTCTTCCTCCAGTGAAAAAGTGTTGTGGTCTGAATCAGGAGAGAAATCAGCCTCAGATCAAGCAGCGTTTATAAAACAGCTCTGAACGAACATGTGACTGGAATTTGACATTATATAGCATTTTAAGCATTATTATGGATTGTGGACTTATATTTTAGTTACAAACATCTTGATGATGGATCTGTTTTTGTCTTCTCCAGATGTTCACTGCTGGACTGGAGTGCTGTGGATTATTGGGATGTTTTTATCAGACTCTCATTCTGACGGCACCCATTCACATCCATTGCTGAGACACATTTCTCCAGATCTGACGAAGACACAAAGTCCTCTCCATCTCAGGTGACCCAAGGGTGAGCGCACGTTCAGCTAGTTTAGGCTTCAGTCGCGCGGGTCGCTGATCTCTAAGTGGTCAGGGATGGGGAGGCCCGTGAGGACGGTCAAGCACTTGTTCCAGACGCTGAAGACGGGGCAGATGGGCTGCGAGAAGGCGATGTCGAAGGTGTACAGGTGCTGTGTTCCAGCCGCGTCGTAAAACGCCAGCGAGCCGGAGTCGTAGTCGAGCAGGACTCCCAGGCGCCTCATGTGAGGAGACGGCTCGATGGGGAACTCCTTGCTGTTGTGACGCACCGCCCACGAGGTGTTACAGCGGCTCAGTACCCATGATGCCGAGTCCTTACCCACCCAGCCGTGCTTGGGAGCAGACTTATAGGCGATACCGATGGCAAACCTAGAAAAGAAGAATTAGAGAGAGCACTGTAACACTTAACTAATGAACTAGACTTCTACAGCATTTATTAATCACAGTTCATGTTAATGATTTTGTGTCTATATTTAGTTTTAAAAATACAGTAAAAATTTTGAAATATTATTATGATTTAAAATAACTGGTTTTGATGTGAATATATGTTAAAATGTCATTTATTTCTATGACGTTCAGCTGTATTTTCAGCATCATTCCTCCAGTCTTCAGTGTCACATGATCTTCAGAAATCATAATAATATACTGGTTTGCTGCTCAAGACACATTTATGATTATTATCAGTGTTGAAGACAGTCGTGCTGCTCAATTTTTCTGTGGAAACAGTGAAACACTTAATTTTCAGGATTGACAGATGAATAGAAAGTTCAAAAGAACAGCATTTATTTCGTTATATGCATACATTTATGCACTTGCAGCTACTAAGATTAAAGATAAATGGATATAATTGTAAAAAGTGAAGACAATATTATTATTTATATTGACTAGTGACTAGTATCAAACGATTAATCGCATTCCAAAGTAAAAGTTTTTACATAACATATACATGTATGTACTGTGTATTTTTATTATGTATATATAAACACACACACACACACAGGCATGCTTATACATTAAATACATATATACATATATACATGTATACAAATACATATATATAATATATATTTTATGTAAATTAAAAAAAATATATAAATATAGATATTTAAATATTCTGAAAATATATACTGTGTGTCTGTATTTATTTATACATAATATATACATAACATATATATTATGTAAACAAAACATTTTATTTTATTAACCATTTGACAGCACTAATTATGATTACAAATCAACTTTCTGTGGAGACTGAACGGATTTTAACTTCAAGAACTGAATGTTATTTTTTATAATATTTAAAAATAAATAAATAAAAAGCTGCCTTACCAACTAACTGAAATAAGTTCAAATGTACTAATTAAAATATAAAATTTACTAAAATAAAATATAAAACTGAAAAATAAATACATTAAATATTATGAAATAAAATGTAAATATGAATTAAATTAAAACATAAATATTAGATGCAAATTAGAAATGTTAATATAAATATGAAAAAACAAATACTAATAAAAATAAAATATAATTTAAAATGTATAAAAAAAAATTTTTTTAAATTATGAAAGCACATAAAAAACAAACAAACAAAAATAAACAAATCGGGGAAAAAAATAAATAAATAAAAGCTTAATAAATAATATAGAAATAATGCTAAAATAACCCTGGCTCTATTTCAACATCATCATCATCACTAAATCTATGCAAACGTGTGTTTACCAGGTGCTTCCTCCGATCAGAACCTCCCAGTAATGTCTGCCGCTGTCGATGAACACGTTCCCCGTCACGCCGTAGTTCCCCGTGCTGCCGAAGCGGTCCTGAGCGTGGCTCTTCATCGACGAGGCCTCGTCACGCTCCACCGTCAGGTTATCATGTGACACCTTCAGCTTCCTGTGAGCCGACTTCGGGTCCAGCTTAAACGGCTGACCTGACATTCACAAAACATGAACATTCAGCGGATAACAAATCATAGAATAAAACAAAGAATCAACATATTAGCTTAATACTATCTGTAAATTATTAAATATTAAATGAACTTGCATGAAATTTAGAAATGTTGCCATGACAACTGATTGAACTGAAATATGCTGATGTTCAGCAAAAACTGAAATAAGAACAAATTAAAGCTAAATATATATATATATATATATATATAACATTAACTATAGTCAAATACACTTAACATTAAAGATGAAAACTAATACTATTAAAAATTGTATAAATTGTAATTTATTTATTAAAATATAATATACTTGATTGAAATGAAGCTGAAATGAATTAAATAAAATTAAATATTAGATGAGAAATTTAAACAAACATTTTAAATGAAAATTAGACATGTTGCCATAGAAACTTAATAAGCTAAAATAAAATAAAATAAATTATATTTCTTTTTTAATTTAGGTTAATATTTAAAGAAAACCATACAAAATTTGATAATACTATAAAACATTTAAATGAATTTAAATGAAGCTGAAGTAAAATAAAAAGTAGTACAAGAAGCTGGATGGAATAAAACAAATACTAAGATTAAAACCCTAAATAAAAAAAAAGAGAAATGTTTGCACTAAAAATAACTGAATTCAAATGTGTATAATTTGAAGTACTAAAATTAATAAAACTAAAACAAATATATATATATATATATATATATATAACTAAAATAAAAATATATAAATGTCCATAACAGTATTAATAAAACTGATCTAAAAGTGAGGGTTCATGTCTGCGAGCGGCTCACTGTTGGTCTTGAGTTTAGCCGGAGGACTGCTGCGGCTCCCGGCCTGATTCATGGCCTTCACGATGAAGATGTACTTGGTGCCGCTCTGAAGACCGTGAACCGTGTAGTGGTTCTGCTTGATGTTGGGCACGATCATCCAGCTGTCCATCGAGTTACACAGACCTGAAACAACACACACACCAACAATCTGTACAGCAGCGGATTCATCCAGCTACTCATAATCATAGCATCTGCCCCTTTTTGAAAAGAATATTAAAGAATACATGTTAGTATACAAAATAGTAATAATAATAATAATAAGTTTCAAAAGTAAAATACTTTCAGATGCAAAAGCAGTATAAAATAAAATTACACTATACTATACTATTCAAAACAGCGAAAATTTACATGAAGTGAAATATGTTTTAAAATAAGATAATAAAAAAAATAATAAGAACAAATAAAAGCTAATTCTTCATTTGTCCATCCAGGACACAGTGTTTGGACCAAAGATTCGAAATGAATTATTTAACTCAAATATAGCTGAAAACTAAAATGAAATTAGAATATAATAAATATAAGATAAATATAAGAAATATATATATAAAATATAATTAAAAAAAAACCTTTTGATATAAAACCTAAATTTAAAAAATAAAGAACTGAAATGCGTTTTATTTTGAAATGCTGAAATTAAGAAGAAATTTTTTTAAAGAAAAAAAATTTAAAAGTATAATCAAGTTTCGCGCAAATATTGGTGGATTGGGCATTAATTCCTGCAGTCTGAAGAATTGCAGTGAAACACATGAGTTGTTGGGATGGTGTTTTAAGCACACAGTGACCTGATTGACTCAGAAAGTGTCTCTGCAGTATAATCTGCTCTAATCCACACATCTACGCTCACACACTGTCAGGGATTTCTGGCTGGATTGTGTTTGATTTTGTGTCGTAACATCACCCCGGCTCCTGCAGCGCTTTAAAAAGAGCTGGATACATAATAAAATCACAGCGAGGCTTGATTCGACTCTCGTTTCCATATAATGACATTACAGCCGGCTACGGTCGGCCTGTGTCTGACAGACACTCATCTGGAACGAGTTTCAGCTCGGTCTGTTCACTGACCACGTTATAAAAATTATTAAATTATAAAGTAAAATAAACAATAAGCATACATTTTAATGTTAATATAAAACATAAATTTAATATAAAATCGGCTTTAAGTTAAAGTACTAAAGATAATCAAACTAAATATGAAAAATAATAATAATAATAAATGTTAAATCCAGGAAATTATAGTAAATTTAAATGTCATTAAAACTAACTACTAACATAAACTATTAAACCTATTAAAAATTAGTAATTTGATATAAGATTGAAATTTAAAAAATATGTTTTCAGTTTAAATACTAAAATTAATAAAAAAAAAAAAATCAAACTAAAAATGAAATAAAATTAGATTCCACGAAATCCTAAATATTTTTTAGGCCAAAGTCACTAATAATAAAGAAAGAAACATTATACAATTTTTACAAATCTATTTTAGTAATTAACCGAAATAAAAATAAAATAATTTATCAAAAACGTAAACTTAAAAATAAATACAAAAATGTTGCCATGGCAGCTAATCCAACTGAAATATGTTATATGAAATTCAGTTATTTCAGTTGTACAATTTGTAAAACTAACACTGAAATAACACACACACACACACACACACACACACACACACATATATAAATCTATCTATAAAAACCTTAAAAGATGTTGCTATGAGGTCAAAGTCACTAAACATAAGGAGAAAAACTTATTAAACTATTAAAAAAAATTACTTGACTTAATTAACTGAATAAAGCTGAAATAAAATAAAATAAAATATATATAATAAGGTGAAATAAATAAAAGATGAAAAAACAAGATTAAAATGTATTTAAAAAATTGGAACTACAAAAAATAAATATTGGAAAATAAAAATAATTGTAAAAACTTAATAAGGCTGAGTAGATATGATAAAAACGAACAAGGACATTCAACACGGGACTAAGACTGGAAATAGCTGACTATAGAGACGTGACGTGGAGCGGTCACTTACTGGCGACGTTGGTCTGTCCGGTGGAGATGGTGTACTGCAGCTCGTACGAGACCACGCTGAACTCGTCCTCTGAGGTCCAGTGAACGCTGATGGTGTCATGAGACGCCGTGCACAGTTCCTCGCGGATAGTGGGAGCATTCGGAGCTGAGACACAAAACATACAGGACACACTCAAACACTGCACTGCAACATGTCCTGAGGGGAAATAAACAGATTCTGTGCCGTTAGACCGGACCTCAATACAAGCTACAGCAACGGTTTCTACAGAGATCTCGCTTCAGGAGCAACAAATGATCTCCAAACGCTTGTGCCACGACACCATTTCACCCTAAAATGGAAAATGCACGAAGATGATGGTTTATGTTAATGTTTCTCACACTTTTGCTCTCGCAGCAACACAGAGAAACTGAAACCTGCTTGTTTTGCATTCTTTTACTGTATAAACTTCCATTAATAAATGATTCTGAGCAAAATAGAGGAATAAATAAATGAACGAATTAAAGTATAAATATATAAATACATTTAATTATGATTATTATACATGAAATTAAAATGGAAAATTGAAACTGAAATATAAAACATTTGTGTTTCTTGATATATAATAAATGTAAATTGAAATATAAATAGATTTTTTAAATAATATTTCTCTTCTAATATTGGTTCAACTTAATGTACTAAAATACCTCAAACTAAAAAAATAAATAAATAATAATAATAATTAGAATTATATATATGTATATAAAAAGCAAAAACTTAAATTAAAAACAAAAACAGAAAATATAAAAATAACCATCAAAATATTAATTAAAATATTAATTGCAATTAACGATTAATTGCATCCAGAATAAAAGTTTTTGTTTACATAATATGTGTGTACTGTGTATATTTATTATCTATCTATAATAAAAATATAACATATAAAATAATATAAACATTTTATACACACATATTATACAGTATATATATATATATATATATACACACAATTATTATTATTATTAACTATATATATTTCTTTTAAAGCATAATCCTGAGCAAAAAAACTGAAAAGAACATATAGAAGTTACTAATATATATATATATATATTATAATATATTTTACAAACAAAAACTATGCAGAACAACTAAATTACAAACAGCTAATAAATAATATAGATTATAATATGTATTATACTGCAAATATTTAACGTATTACTGTTTAATAAAGCAGAGCTTTCGTAGCAGACTCCTTCACGTTCTTGTTTTTGGATAACATGTTTTGTATCTTAAACAGCAAACATATGGCAGAAATGTGGATGTCGTTCCTATTATTAGCATGAAGTGATTTTGTGCAGCAACAGTGAGCAGTTGGCAGAGAAATAAAGCAGACTGTGTGTTTGATGACTCCCTCAAGCCGTCCGTCTGCCGCCGCGCAGAATAAAGGACCTCGCAGAGATAAAAAAACAAGCTTTTCTTCAGCAGGAGCTCTGACTTCAGCTCCTTCTGCTCCTGAGAGAAGCACTGAAACACTGACATCTACTTCATCTGCTTCACAGCCTCCTTACTCTCACAACTTCCACAAATCAACTCCTCACTGAGTTACAGAAACGTGACTTCATGAAGTGTTGATGCATTCACGGTCAAGCAGCAGAGCTGGAGCAAGAATCAGAGAGACCGCGATTTCATTTAAAGGGTATCTGAGATGTTTGATGTCAGTCCCACCTGATGGCAACAAATGCATTGATTTGCATTTAAAAAAAAAAAAATA
>JAUMHP010000057.1:20669578-20691174 GCA_032361065.1 Enteromius trimaculatus
CGTGGAGGAAGGCAGCGAGGATGTGTTTTTGGTCGTGCGATTCCGAAGAATGCACGAAAGCGGGAAGCAGGGAAATGGCTTGATTGGGCGCGAATGAAAAAGGGATGATTAGGTAAAGGGCCATCAGCTGTGTATGATTACTCGTTGAGCGATCCTCTCGAAATTATGTTTAAACATTCAAATAAATTACACATAGCCGACATGTTAATTTAGCACCTCTAGTTTCCATATTCATTTCTTCAATTAATATTTATAATTTATTTCATTTTGCTTCAACTTTATATTAAATAATAGAAACATTTTTGGGTAACCAAAGCATCACCAATTACCGCTCGTTTCCTGAAGCTAAAATCCCATCAACAGTCTCCATAAAGAATTTTGTATTATGGATTATTGACTCATATTTTATCTGGAAGCAACAGTTTGAAGTTAAAATCATCTTAATGCTGGATTAGTTTGATCTTGTGTCTTCTCCAGATGTTCACTGATGGACTGGAGAGCTGTGGATTACTGTGATGTTTTTTATCAGACTCTCATTCTGACGGCACCCATTCACATCCATTACTGAGACGCTGATGCAGAGACACATTTCTCCAGATCTGATGAAGAAACATGAAGGCCCGAGGGTGTGCATTTTTTTAGGTCAACTATTACCATTACCAATTCAAGGTTTCTACAATACTACAACAGACATCCTAGCATCATTTATCCTCAGGAGACGTTGTTGACAATCGCACAGTTGTAAAGCGTCTTTCTATACAGTACGTCATTGTCAGAGCACTGAGCAGAGAAACACAGAAGATATCAAGCAGGAGAATCCCTCATGACTCTGAATGGACCGGTGAACATCACTTACAGCGCCTTTTAAGTTTTTTAGGCCACAGAGTATTCAGTTGCATTTCAAAAAAGCCTCGGCCTGCACAAAAATAGAGGCTTTTATCCGAACCACTCAATCATTTATGCAATACATGTTCAGGTGTGAAGAGCCATAGAAAGGTGGAGAAATGTTGGGCAGAGTTCCTATTGTCAGCAGGCATTAGAGAAATCTCAAAACAATGATGTCTCTCAGAGACGAACACATTCACAGGAAAATGAAAAGTGCTTAGTTATATAATGTCTCTATTTAAACGCAGTTTAACATCGACAACTATTTTGTCTTTGAGGAGAAAATCTAGCTGACATTTTGAATTTAAAAACGTAATTCTGGATTAGTTTGATCTTTTGCCTTCTTCAGATGTTCACTGCTGGACTGGAGGGCTGTGGATTATTGGGATGTTTTTATCAGCTGTTTGGACCCTCATTCTGACGGCACCCATTCACATCCATTGCTGAGACACTGATGCAATGTTGTATTTCTCCAAATCGGATGAAGAAACAAACACATGCTGATCTTGGACGGTCTGAACGGGAGTACATTTTCATTTTTTGGGTGAACTGTTCCTTTAAGACATCCCCTTGACTGGAAAATAAGAGAGATTTTGTCGTTTCTGAACTGTCCTTCCTAAGCTCCACTGGAAGAGAAGTGTTTCCACGGGCCTCAGTGGCAGGGAAATAAGCAGAAAGAAATATGCATGTTAAAAATAACAAGTCTCAAGCTGATATTTCTGCAAGACATGCCCGTTTTCAAAGAAAAACTGCTTTCAAAGCACAGAGCGGGCGCAGCAATCTGACGGAGCCCTGTGAAATATGATCGCTGGAAATGATTTCTGCCGTTTCTAGCGAGCGATTTCTCTCAGGAAGGAACAGCGGTGCTTCCAGAAAAAGGTGTAGAAACAAACACACTTTCCAACAAGAGGAAACCACCCGACTTCCCTCTTTCATCCGTTTCACATTACTTTCCACTGATTGTCTGCCGTGGAGAGCGTTACAGTACGTTTGGAAAGAGTTCAGTTAAACAAACATCTGGATTATTACGTTGACTAAAATACTTCATTGCACCAATTTGGTTTAGGGTTTTTCAAACAATTCCTAAATAATCCTCAGCTGCAGCATCACACTCGTTCAGTTAAACTGTGACTGCATCAGAGCAAGCTCCATTCACCAAGACTTTCAGATTTGATGTTGAACTTAACGGTGCTTGCTGTTCCTTTGTAATTATTTGTGAAGTTTACTAGCAATTTCTGACTTCAGAGTAAATTCCACAACATTTTATCTGATATAATTCTGCAAAACATTCAAAGCAAAAGAAACACTGTGCTTTACAGAAGCACATGAAGTGAAGTGATTCACCGAGCTCGCGGGATAATTTTCTAAAGGCCATTTTCTGGAGTCAGAAGTGTTCGCGTGTCAAAAGAAAAGGGCTCGTCTGAATGATTTATAACCACTTCAGGCTCTCAAAAATGTTCTAGCAGCAAATATAACCTCTTGTCTATTATTTATTACAATAAACAACAGTTATACAGGTTTTTGTATCTAGTTTTTCTGTATCTTGTTTTCTATCTCGGGTCAATTTAAAGCACAGATGCAGCTACTGTAATATATATATATGTCAAACATGTAAGATATATAGATAACAAAATCTTATTTTAACTCGAAAAAGTTTTGGAAAAACTCAGAACAAACAAATATAAATTTATGACAAAAAAACAAGATAATCAGATGTTTTTTGGTTCTACAGAAGCTCAAAATTGTATTTTTTAAATAACATTTATGTTAATATGTAATTTATTTATTGAATTTAATAGACATTTGAGCTATTTTGCTGTCTTTAATTTGACTTGAATATATCTATCTTTATTTGTATTTATTTATTTTATTTAGTTTTACTTTATTTAGTCATTTTAGCACATGAACTTAAATTTAAAAAAGTGTTAGTTAATAATTATTAATTTTTCAGTTCTCATTATTCTGAAATGAAATATAATTACAGATTATAAATACACACACACACACACACACACACACATATATATATATATATATATATATATATAAAATAAAAACTGAATATCAAACTGATATTTTGATAAATGAAAATTTATTAAAGCTTAGATTTTTTATTATATTTTTTCAGTAATAATAAAAAAATAAATAAAAAATATATATATATATGTGTGTGTATATTATTTGCCATATTATTTGTAATGAAGCGGATACATCACAGTATTGCATGTCATTTCTGGGTCATATGTGACACAGGAGCTGCTCTGTGTTTGTGTCACACACACTACATATGTCACATGGTCAGCGCAAGCATGATCAAGCAGAGAATCATGTTCACAGCAGACTGACTGAAGCTTCAGATCCTCGTCAAAGCTGTAAAATAGGTCATAAGATGCTGAACACAACATATACAGCTCTACGAGACGCAGCACGATGTCTGAGCACATGAATCATTCATTCCCTCCAGCAAACACACACACACACACACACATACATACATGCACACAGTCAGTCACTCACACACACTCACTCACACACACGCACACACACAAACACGCATGCACACAGTCACTCACACAAACACACACAAGCCTGGAGTCTGCTGTATTTTCACTGTGTAAACAGTGTCCTACTGATAATAAAACAGAAAGGCGACACAAGAAGTCATAGGTCACATTTCAGCCCAACATCAAAAGAAATGGAAATTAATTTAATTATTAAATAACCGTAACATTACTATCTGCATACATTATGTACAATTTTCCAAATGAAATTAATTCAAACTTTTTTTAATTAATTAATTAGTTTAGACTTAGCAATGGCAAATGTTGCACTGAGGTGAAATAAAATAAATGTAAGAATATTTAAAAGTATTTAGGCCAATTTTAAGGACCATTAGCACTATTTTGACATCATTATCTTTTTATAATAATTTTCTGTCTAAATATTATTGCTGTTTATACATTTTCATTGTTATTTACTGCTTTATATTATTATTACTATTATTATCATCTGCTTTTTATTTATTTATTTATTTAGCTTTCTAATGATACTCAAATTTAAGCACCATTTATAAAATTAGGGTACAATCTGGAATTGTCTTAATACTTCAAGATGATTCCCAATGTATTATATTTAGTTATTTAAGTACTTAAGTATTGATTAAGATATAAAATAATGGAAATACAATTATGTTTGCTGCTTATTAACTTATTTATTAAGATAATTGCACTTTAATTTAGGTATTTTTATCATGACAGTCAAAAAAAAAAATGTTCAGCTTAAATAAAATGTATGTACAATTTACAAAAGTAAAAGACAATTAAGTATTTATTTGTGTAATTCCCATTTATTGTTCATGGTTTTCACTTCATTATACCCATCTCTCACTCTCTATAATGTAAATGTGAATATTTAACAATGAACAATAATGAGAAATCAAACTGATTATATCTCAAACACAAAGCTGTGTTGAACCTATTGTTTTATAAAATCCCAGCATATATGATAAAAAAGCAAATACCTAAAAATGGCCAAGAAATATAGTTTGTTAGACTAAAAGTTGGCAAGCAACATATAAACCTGGCTTTAATAGAGCAGTTGATATTGTAGTCCCAGAACCTGGAAGAGAATCAGCATTTCTGAGCCAATACGTCAGGAGTGTTTTAACAATAGTGGTTTTGAATCATAAAGATGTGAGTTTATGTGTCTGATGAATCGGACAACCACTGAAGTTCTTATAGAGCGCCTGTTAACAACTTTAAAAACAACCTTTGAGGCCTGGCTGTAATTTATGTTGAAGAACAAAACATGAACGTCTCCTGAAGGAATGTTAACCACAGACCGTATTTTACTCATAAATAGAAAAGCTCTATTATAAAAACCCACATGAAATTCCTGAGGGATCCCATGCTGAATTATCCTGCCAGGTCGGCCTACAAATTTCTGTCACGACTGAACGGCTCAAGACAGAAAAAGCATTTCTGAATGTAGCTCATCCAATCAGAATATACAGAAACGATCCATCATAGATCAAGAACACCTCAATAATCTTGTCTTATGAAATCAGTGGTATTTATTCCCAATTTCTGTTTTTTAATTTAATTTGTTTTAATGTTGATTTGTTTGTTTAAGTTTAATATTCAAAAGGTATGTCTAATATTTTTTTTTTTTTTTTTAAGTTACATTATAAATTATGTGCTGTTTAGTTTTAATTTGGCTAAGTTGAATATAGATTTATTGTCAAAATGTGCTTATTTTTAAAACATTTAAAAATGTTTAAGTAATATCTTCAAATCTAAATCAAATGAAAATTTTTCAGTTTTCAGCTCAAATGAAAGCTTAAGAAGGTTTAACTTATGAAAATAAAGAAATTAAAACTGTCATAAATGTTACAGGTGTAATGTAAATTATTATTAGAATTATTTTTATTATTATTAATAACAATGATATTAAAAACACTATATATTTGTATCTTGCTGTAAAACACAATCGCAATATTTTCTATTTTTATTAAGTTATTTTTATTTAATAATAAAATGAACCATAATATACATTAATATTATAGTTAATAATAATAACAAATCGTGCATCTCTTCAAAAAAACTATAGGCAATTGCAATTCTTAAACAGAACATTTCTAGAGATGGATTCCTTTTTTTTTTTTTGAAGGACAAAACTTTCCAAGGTAGTACGTAAACGTACGTCATTGATACAACGCAAGGTCGTATTTATTTTTTAACGTGCGGAAATGATGCAAGTAATTCTTATTATAAGGCATTTAGAATTGCAATTGCCTTTTTTTAAACAGAAAATTCCCCAAATTGAATTTTACATACACTGTAAAAATAAATCTCTAAAATTTACGGTAAAAAACTGCCAGCTGAGGTTATCAGAATAAAACTGTGAAAAATACGGTAACAATATTTTTTGTTTTGTGGTTTTATGTTAAATTTACAGTTAAATACCGTAATATCTAATAATAAACCGTAATAACTGATATAATGTTAATATACCAACCTATTAAAAGTAGTGAAATTTATTTTGTAAATACACTGATAACTACCAAATGCAGGAGGTGATGAGAAAGTCACATGATGAACCAAAACTCATCACAAGTAGCTTTTAATTAATAACATATATAGAAGGAGCTCTTAAGGGTCTTGCACAATGAGTTCGAAATATTTATATGCACGTTTTTTTTTTGTGTTTGTCATCCTTTCAAAACGCTTGCCACGGATGCGAAAATACATCAAAATGAAACCGGTCAAAATTATGATGGACAAAAAACATGATAAAATCAGACAAAGCTTTACTATTTTTTTTTGTGATATAATTGATTCTTATTATATTACATTTTAAATTGCAATAAAAAAACCCCAGACTGTGTAATCCTACCAGTTTGCTTAAAAACTGTCTTCTAAAGTACTTGCACAATGCAATTTAAATCGCATTTTTTCCCCCAGAAAAAAATACATATCCACAATCTGTGCAGGTCTATGAGCCTAATATTATATAAAGCGTCCTCTCACCTTCAGCTTATCGTATCGCTCTCCCAGTGCTGCCACCTGGTGTTCACGGTGATGCCCGACCAGTTTACACAGCGAACAAATCAGCTGCTCATCCGTCACACAGTACATGTTGACCTTCTCCTCTCCGTGCTCGGGACAGGCCAGTCCTCGGAGCCGTGAGTCCGGCACGGGTTCGGTGAGCCGGTGTCCCGTGAAGGGCTTCTTGTTGGGGTGAGTGGCCCGCAGGCATTCCTGGCAATAGGAAACCTCGCAGGTGACGCAGGTCTTGACCGCCTCCTGCGGCGGGTCCTGCTCGCAGAACTGGCACTGAACGGCTTCGCTCGGCGAACTCATGACCCTGCCGTCCTCCACTGCCTCCAAAGGGAACGGATCGCGGCTGCAGCGACGCGTCTCGCTCGGCGAGTTCGGCCCGCTCAGAGACGCCTTCTGAAAGCGGTCGATGATGTTCTGCAAAGTGACGTTGCGCTTGAGGCCGTCTAGACCCTGCTGGTCGAGGGTGATGACATAGCGGCAGGTGGGACACTGGAAGGCGGAGTAGGGTTTGCTGGACTCGTCTAGCGAGGGACAGTGGGACACCAGAATGCGATGGGCGCAGTTGAAGCACAGGCTGTGAGCGCAGGGCAGCAGTAGAGGATCCTCGAAAAGCTCCAGACAGATTGGGCAAGTTAACTCCGACTCCAGTGTGTCCATCTTCAGTAAAGCAATGGGGACGTCAGCGAAACCCAGGGAAGCCGTTTAGCCGTCTGTGGACAAGCGAAAGAAAACCTCTGATGTTACATTACTTTACATTACATGCATTAGCAATGCATATTTATTCAGAAACACTTTGGAATAATGTTGGTCTCTTTTAAAAGAAGACAGTTAGTCGATTGTTGCAGAAGTGGAATTATTTTAAATTAAAATATCAAAATGTTACATAAGTTTAAATTTACCGCAAAGAAAATACACTGTTCAAAATAAAGATTTTACATAACAGCTTTTACTCTAAAATTGATTTAAAATTAAAGCCTTATGTCAAAATAAGTTATGTTCCAAATTTGAAGTTGATAGTTTGTGAGATTTTATTCATTTGTTCATTTATTATATCTGAATGTGGAGCACTATATATATATATATATATTTACAGTAGATATACTGTACATCAAAACAGATTTTTTTTTGCACCATCAGATTCCAGGATTTCATATAGTTGTATCTCAGCTAAATATTGTGGCTTGCATCAGAAAAATAAATTATATTATAACAGATATTATAACGTTTCACATTATTACTGTATTTTTCATCATAAATGCAGGTCTAGTGAGCAGAAGAGACGTCTTTCAAAAACACTACCGACCTCAAACTTTTGAACGGGGGTGTATATTGCCTCAGCAACCACTCAAAGCTTTCATGACTCATTTATATTTCATAATCATAAGCTGCAGGAAGGAAAAACCAAAAGTGAGACCTTTTCATCACAGTAGAATCTCCTAAAAAACATTTTCCTGCTTTTCCAAAGTTTCTCCCAAGTAAAAAAACCTCAATCACGTCTCAAACTGTGCTCAGACATGCCAAAATTTGAGTGACCGACATATCGGGTCGTTTTGTGTCAAGTCAACTGCATTTCAGAAAATTCCCTTGCTAAATAGTTTGATTTTGTAAACATAAATATTGACAAAAACCTAAATATTACAAGCCATTGACATATATTTACGAAGTAATCCATTATTCTGTTTAGGGGGATAAAAATTTTGAGGCAAATTACAGGACTTTGTAAATGACTTCATGGTTGGTTTTTTTTATACAGCGATGGTGACAGCACAAAAATGTGAATTTTTTATTTTTATTTTTTCCCAAAGTTTGCATGACTGCAGCTCTTGGTCAAACTATTAAATATATCTTCTAATCTTCTATTAAATATATGTAATATATGTTTTCAGATTTAACTGTAATCTTATTAAAAACATTTTAAATTTATTATAATCCAATTACAACTACAAGCACTACATTTTACAATTTCAAGCACTATATTATACAACTACAAGTACCACGATTTACAGTAGGGCTGCACGACAATCATTGTTCGATATGTAATGCACATCCTGTCAGCGGTAAATTCCATCAGGTGCGTGATTTCACACTAGGCTGCATGACGAGCTGCGCAAAATCCCGCTGATAATGAACGTGGATTTGCGCAGCTCATCAGTGAACAACGGCTCTGCGTTGTAAATGTGGCTCAATGTGAAATCACACACTTGATGGAATTCACAGCTGATTACTGAACCTACTTTACTGACAAGATCTGCATTAAATATCACACGATGATTATTATGCAGCCCTATTTTACAGCTACAAGTACTACGTTTTATAACTAAAAGCGCTACATTTTACAACTACAAGAGCTATTTTACAACTACAAGTACTACATTATACAACTACAAGTATTATTTTTCAACTACAAGAACTATATCTTACAACTACGACCACTACATTTTACAACTACAAGAGCTATTTTCAACTACAATAACTATATTTTACAACTACAAGCACTACATTTTACAACTTCAAGAGCTATTTTCAACTACAATAACTATATTTTGCAACAACAATAACTATATTTTACAACTACAGCAACTATTTTTCAACTACAAGAACTATATTTTACAACTACAAGAACCACATTATACAATTACAAGAGCTATTTTACATCTACAAGCACCACATTACACAACTTAAAAGAACTATTTTTTAACTACAATAACAATTATACAACTTCAAGCACTACATTATACAACTACAAGTACCATATTTTACAGCTGCAAGTTATACATTTTAAAACTACAAGTACTGTACCACATTTTTACAACTACACAAGTACTACATTTTTTAAACCAGATGACATATTATAGATTACTAGTAATTGTTCACTACCCAGCTCTGCTAAGAACCTCTCAAACTATTAAAAAGAGCGCAAAATTAGCAAATAAAAGGGAAAAGCAGCAATGTCAAAAAACAATATTTGCACATCCTAAAAGCACCACCAGGTTCTGCATTGGGCCAGATTGCATTGTGTTTTTCATTGTTTCATATTATAACGGCATGCAAGTTTTAACACTAAAACATTACAGCCAGTTTCAGCAATATGATCTCCTCAGAGAAGGGCTTGACGGCTCAGTCGAGCGGAAAGCTTGGGCCCGATCTGCTGCTAGTACACTAAGGCTTTGTTTCTGACAGCTCTATCAGCGCAGATGTAAGCAGGCAGACGATTGGCCATCACAATAAATTGGGTGAGTTCTCATCATCCACTCATTACGTGTGAAAAGAAGCTAAAGCTCATTACTCCACAATGGCTGGTGAAGCTGTGTGAGGATGCAGTAATTACTACTGACCAAAGCCATCAGGAAACAAAAGACCAATTGTTTGACGTGAATACAATATCTGTAAAAATTTGCACAGAAACAGTTGGCGGCGGTAAATGATGACCTTCCCTTTCTTTATAAAGAAACACAATAAAGAGGCTCAAATAAAGTTAGTTAAATGATACACATGCTGATTTATCATTATCCTTGAACCCACATTATGTTCCTGTTACACAAAAATATCACATTTTTCATGTTTTGAAGTAACAGAAAACTCAATAACACCATATAATAAATGACTGTAATGACAGAATATGACACTATATCTGAGCATCTTCGATGAATCAAGCTCAAATAAAATTAAGCAGAATAATATCAATACACATATGTGGGTTTATCATTATCTGCGTTCATTTAATCTAAGTTATGCTCCCATTATATAATAATACACTATAATACAAATGGAAAAATTGTAATATTAATTACACTTATATTTGAGCATCTTTGATTAATTTATGAATCTTAACTACAAAAAAGGAAGCTCAAATAAAGTATTTATTAAATGAATATAAGTTTAGCAGTGGGTTTATAGTTATCTGCTTTCATTTAACCAGAGTTATGCCAACATTACACAAAAATGTGAAACTTGATATCACTCTAATAATAATAAATAAAATAATAATACAGTGACCCAACACTTATATCCGAGTCACTTTGATTAACTTTTGCATCTTAAATCTCAATATTTATTAGGCTACATTAATATAGCAATACACATATTCGCCTATATTATATATTGTTATATGTATGTCTATATTACACCAACATTTTACACTTTTTACATGTTAAAATAATAATAAAGTCCACAATATAAAATAATATCATTATATCATATAATATATAACAAATTGAAGATTAAATAATAATAATAATAATAAATAAAAAAAATAAAGTTAAAATAATACAAATTGTGAAGAAAACACTTATATTTAAGCCTCTTTGTCTAGCTCTTTTGATAAGCATTACATAATTTCTACTCTAAATGCATCCAATTAAAGATAATAAATCAAAAGTTGCGATGAATGAATGCCTAAAATGGAAACTGGTTCTGAACGGGTTAAAGTATGAAATTCGATGAATCAGGATGAATTAATGTTTAACTGTTAAAATCCCATCAGAGCAAAAAAAAAAAAAAAAAAAACTCTAAAACATCTACTGACTTCACAATCGCAGTTTAACAAAACAAACGTGGCCCAAATATCACATTTCTACAGGAATTAACTTTAAACTCGCTTTAAGTATCGGTTTTCCAAACCCTTTGAGAGAGCAAGAGGCTACAGCACATTTGATTCTCCATCAACAGCGTTTAAAAGTGAAGACACATGTTACCCGGAGACAGGTTCATGCAGACAGACTATCGTACAGTAAACGCTGTCACACACACAAATATTACAGTACGCAGTTCTGTTTGACCCACCGATGGATTTCGCGTCGCTTCACGCTTCACAGCCATTTCCAGAACTTCTGTACAGATTTCAGAAAGCTCGCTTTTCGCGGAAAAAAGCCCTTGTGCCAGGGCAGGGATCGCAGATGGTGCAGTCACCCATAACACGATAATCCAAAGTCACGGCCGGAGCGGAGCGCTGCCCTCACACACACACACACTCATCCACACACATAAACACTACAGATGGGAAGTCCGACCCATTTCCGCGAATCGGTTCTTTCGAGCGGCTCGTTTCAACGAACGAGAGAGTCAGTGATTCTTTTGCGTCATCGCGTAACCCTTGACATCACGACGCCGCTTTTTGCAAGCTCTAAACATTTCGAATAATTATATCAGTGATATTTTACACTGATTTACTTCTATAGTTTTTGTTGATATTTTGAATCTGATTTCGGTTTTAAGTTTAGTTCATGTTTTAGTGATTTGGTGGTTTTGTCATTTTTAAATGTCTGTATGGTTTTTAGTACATTTTAATTATTTTATTACTTAACTATTTTATTAGCACTTCAGCTTAAACTAAACAAAAATGGTCTGGGTAATGTTTTTAAATTAATAATTATTTAAAAATAACAATTACAAATATTTAGTTTATTTTTACATTACACTGTATCTGAGTTACTTTTATGCTTTTACTTGTGTAGTTTATATTTTGTGATTTATTATTATTATTATTATTATTGTTGTTGTAATTCCATAGAAAAAATAACAAATATAATAAATATTTAAAAAAATAATTTATTTAAAAAAATAAAAGTAATAATTATCCTAATATTTTAATTAAAATATTTAATATTAAGGTAATTTAATATTTTTAAATCACATAAAACATGATATTACATAAATTAATATAATAATAATTAAATAATCAACAGGATAGTCAAAATACAGATTAAAATACAGATTACAAGTTTAAATAATAGAATAAAATAAAAGATTAAAATATTATTAAAAATATTAAATATTGATATATTTGTAGGCCTACGATCCATATATATTCAAGTAAAATTTTGTATTAAAAGTTCACTAAGAAATTTGTAAAATTATTTAACTCAATTCTGATCTATATATATATTTTAGATAACAATACTATGTGTGTGTATATAAATATATATATACACACAGATAACAGAAGATGAATTATTACTACATTAATTGAAGATTTCTATATGTTAGGAATCAGCACGAGCAGGTTGACGAATCGAACGAATCATTTAGGCTAGAGCTGTTTTACGAACTGGCTCGAGAAAAGATCCGACTCAAAAGAACGATTCGTTTGGCGAATCGGACATGACTAATGAACACACACAGAGAGGGAGACTCGGAGGGAGAGAGACTGTAAGTAAAGTTAGCACAACAGGAAAAGCTGCCCGATAATTCCAGGAAAAGCGACTCCACCCAAAGAAACGCCGTTTAGAGAGAAACGAGAGAAGCGCAGCGGGTCACTGTCTGTCTGCCGCTCACAATGCGCCCTTCATCCGAGTGCCCTCACTAGGGAATAACACCCCAAACAACTCGGGAGGGACTTTCGAGGAGGAATAAATATTTATACGATGACTTCATCTGTAATCGATACATGTGCGAGAGAAGAGAGCAAACAAACGCGTTCATTTTCACTCCCACAATCAGCGCGCGATTAAAGCTGGTCACCCGTGTGTGTGTGAGAGTGTGTGTGAGTGTGTGTGAGTGTGAGAGAGAGAGAGTGTGTGAGTGTGAGTGATTATACAGGATCTCTCCACTGCCGTCCGCTCAATTGGTTTTGCTTCCCGACCCACGTCTTTGAAATTAATTAAAGTTACCATGAACTGAAAGCTTGACAATATTAAAATCATCACCAGGTCAGGCTGAAGAAAGTGTGAAAGTGTGTTTCAACATTAGCAGGACACACATGGAGCAAACACTCGGCCAAATGTTGTTTTATAGCCTTAATACCAAGTGACAGATGGATTTGTATCAAAATATTATAGTTTGTTTGGACACATGGCCTTTGATGACATTAGTACTGGGTTCTTTCTCTCTGTGTGTGTGTATATATATATATTATTATTATTATTTTTTGTTTACACAAATATATTTATTAAAAAAATATGAATTACTAGTATGAAGTATTACATACATATTTTGTATTATTAATTTAATAATTGACAATTATATATATTTTTACATTCATAATTAATACTTTCTATATTTTTGTTTGTTTTTAATATTGTATTTTTTATTATAAATTGTATTTATTATTATACAAATTTTATTGTAATTGTTTTGTTGTAAAACTATTATATATAATTTCTAATTTTATATACTTTCCCTCCTAATTTTTGCATTTTCTTTTTAAGCAAATGTTCCTCATATTTTTATTACTGTAATGCAGATATTTCACGTTCAAGGTTTCTCTAAATTCTCATTAATATCATGACTTTAAGACCTCTGAAGATAAATATTTTAAGATAAAATTCTGCAATAAAATATAAGATTCTGGGGGAAATGTCATGAAAATAACGTTGCAATGCAAAATATATCTTAGTGGTTCTCAAAATATTCCTTTTCTTTATGGAAAGTAACTTTATTTATTTATTTCATTTGATTATGGAGTGCAAATCTGATCTGCGAATGAGATTGCCTCCACCGTTCAGTCATTAAATATGTATCATAAACAGAATGTATTTCCTGATTGGGCTGATCTCAGTCGTCTCGATGGTTTCACAGGCTTGCAGTATCTCTCTGCTCTCATGGAAAATGAATTTTGACCGAGCGGGTCAGTTTTTCCTAGCAGCTGTCCAAGGCTTCACTGCGGCTCATGTCAGACGTGGCCTGGGGACCGAATCACACACACAACGACACACTGACCTCCAGTTAAAGACCGCAAACCTGCACACAGATGCCAGCTCTGAGCACCACTGAAAACATCGCTCGCTATAAACAATCTAGTTAACACTGCATTTATCTCGTCTTTGTTTGAATGTGTGGCCTTGAGGCAATCCAAAAAATCCATTCACGAATACAAATTAATATAAATTCTGGGCACTTAAAATAAAACTAAATTAAAATTAAGCAAAACAAATATGTATGCTTGAAATACTACAAATAAACTGTTTACTGAGGATATAAAAATACAGTAGAACTAATGGTTAAAGATAAACAAATTATATAATAATATAAATACAGTAATATTAAATAAGTTTAAAATATGCTAATAAATAAAAACTATTTGCAAATGATAAACAAGAAAAAAAAGAATATTTAAAACAATAAAAGACTATTTACTAGATATACAAAATTAAAAACTATTGGATAATAATATAAAACAATAAAATAAAATTTAAAATTGCTAATGCTATAAAAAGAAAAACAATCAATAAAATAAAAATAGATCTTCACATTAAAAGCAATTTGCTAATGATATAAAAAATTAAAATAATGTACTCTTGACAGTTTAGACAATAAAACAATAAGCAATAAAACAATAAAATGATATAACAAATAAAATAAAATATATAATTAACATTTTAAAAACAATTTATATAAAAAATAAATAAAAATTATGCTTAACACAAAAACATATTTGCAAATTATATTAAATGAAAAAGCATGCTTAATAAAAATGATTTGCTAAAGATACAAAAAATTAAATAATGCTTAACACAAACGATGTTAAGGATACAAATCTAAAATAATAAATGTATGCTTAAAAACTACTGATAAAATAATTAAAATAAAATAAGAATGTATGCTTAAAACAATAAAAATATTTGCAAATGATATGAATATAAAATAAGTTAAATGCATGCTTGACACAATTGAAAGCTATATGCTAGTGATATAAAAATATAGATTCATTAATAATACCTTGAACTACAAAATAAAAAAATATACAAAATTATTAACATTATAAATTATTAATGGTCTTTAAAAACAAGTCTTGCTTCTCAAGTAAGTGTATCATGCAATGTAAAACAAGGCACAACACTTAGTAAGTAATTAATCACATCTCATGGCTTGGTCTCGTGCCGGCTGTTTTTCATCATCCAACTATTTAAAAAGCCCCTTAAAGTATATCACAGAGACCCAAACCGGGCCTGGCGATCAATGAAAGCACACATGGTGCCAGACGCTGTGCCATCTGCATCACAGATCAATGCTGAAGATAACGCTTCAGCCAAACATCCAGAGCTTTCAGAGGACCCTGATATCCCCGTTCAATCCCTCATCTCTGCTGTGATTATTGACAGATTCCTGCCCTGCCCTGAGAAAACCAGCCCTTCTCTGCTGATAAATAATAACAGAAGGTTCAGCTCAGTTCAGCTCTTGATCTCACCACCCAGATATTTCCATAGTTCCTCTTCCAGAAGCACTGCTTTGGTAGAGTTTTTAAGTTTTGTGCTCCAAAACGTATTAAAACAAGTGTGTGCATTGAAATGAATTTCCTCTTCATTTTTTGCTCAAAGTCTTTTATTCTATTCAGCTAGTATTTTGGTGATTTTAGTGGATGTACTGTATGAAGTTCACACATTATTATTGCATTATGCAGGCATGTTCACTAGTGTTTGACAACCAAAGAATATTGCTAATAATTTAGTTTATTATTACTATTATTTTCTTTTTTTGTCTATTGCATTTAATTACATGACATTTGATGTATCTGTAAATTGCATTTTTTCTTTTCCAACATGAATTCTTTATTTATTTAATTCATTATTTATGCATGTAATGCTTTGGATATTTTTTTATTAATTGCATGCATTTTTGTATTGTACTGTTAATAAAATCAATGTTCAGCCACAAGGTGCCATGCATTTATAAAAAAAAAAACCTATGTAAAATCTTTAGTTCAAACTTTATGCACAAGTTTGCTAGCTGTTGCAGCTTTAATGCTTTTATCACTTCCAATATAACTGTTTTACTGTGAAATGCTTTATATGGAAAGTGTGACTGTTCCATTGTCCTTCTTTATTTATTTATTTATTTTACATTTAATCCAATTGTATTTTGTTTAACCAAAGATTTGTGAATTGCACATTTTAAAGCATGCACTTGTATATTGCGTTATTAAATAAATAGGTGCATTCATATATAAGTTTTACAAATGTAATGCATAAGTGTTACAACCAATGCATTTTTATTGTTTTCTCATTTCAAACATAACACTGAAGTTTTTGCATCTTTTATGCAATGTAGGCTACTAAAACTTCTTTGGCTGTCTAATTATGTAAATGAATGCATTCACAAAACGTGCAGAATCTGGAGTTAAAACTCAGCGCACATGCTGTAGACTGATATATGACATCTTAACAGCGACATCTGTCGGTAGTTAGTAGAATAATAGAAATGTCCCGAGATAAACTTTCAAACATCTGAGGCTCTGCAAGTTTTCTTTCCACCTTCTGGCAACAATCATGGACGTAAAGAGACTGACTGATGGAATCAATGGCTCCTACTGACTTATTACTTTCACAGACGTCAGAAACTGCTGAATCTGCAACAAAAAAAGCTGCCTACGCCTGTGTCTGAACTCAGTAGAGCGCTGAGAAATGTTAATCACTTCTTTGAGAAGCACCTGAAGGAATGCAGAGCGTCTCTTCTTACCTGCAACATGATGAAAGTCTCGCTGTCAGACGAGAAACAAACGGGCTAAATGAGCTCAGTCTCAGGCTGTCAGAGAGCTGCTGGGCTTCACTGCTGTATTTCGCCTCGGTTTCTGTCTCTTTCCATCTCTCTCTATCCGCCGTCATTCCCTCTTCGCTCTCTGTCAGAACAGTAGATCCCGCTCGTGACGCACCGCCAACCAGCCAATCAGAGATAGGGGCGGGGTGTGTACAGTGTGGGCGGGGTTGTTCGAAGTTAATTCAAACGCTGAGTAATTCACTACAACAAGAAGAAACTTCAGCCCAACAAGCAAAGTCCATTTTAAAGAAGGTCGGTTCCGTTTGCAACGCTCAAACAAGACCAAGTTTTTCAAATCTGCAGCAAAATCTGAAACCCACAAATAGCATTCAAAAGTTTATTTTTATAGCTAGACCAGCCAATGGGCATGCGTAGCACCAAGGCACTTATTTTATCGATCCCCTTGCTACATTTCTTGATGGAAGGATCCTTGCGGTCTATGGAGGGTCAGAGTGAGATCGCTCTGAATTAATCAAAAATATCTTACTTTTTGTTCCGAAGATGAACAAAGGTCTACAGGTTTGAAAAGACACAAGGGTGAGTAATTATAATGACAGAATTTGCATTTATGGGTGAACTATATCCCTTTAGAATATTTATGCTAGTTAAAGTGATCCTATTATGCCATTTTAAAGGTTGCTAATATTGCTTTATGAGTGTCTTAAAACAGGTTTACATGTATGAATGGTCAAAAACATTTTGGTTTTCTCCAAAAAATAGATTTAATTTTACCCCATTTCTAAATGATTGGTAAACGACTGGTGTGAAGCAGTTCAAAGACTCAGTCTGTCTAAACCCCGCCTTCCCCTGAGCCCTCACTGCTGTGATTGGTCAGATGGCGCAGTCCTTTATGATTGGTCCACCGCTACAGCGTGTGCCGGAAAACGAAACACTCATTGCCATAACAAGCTTTTCTCGACGTAGAACGTGGGCGGACATTATGCAAATATGTTACTTTGTGACGTTTGGGCGTAACAGAAAAAGATTCGAATTGTTGACGACTGGTTTAGGCGAATGTGAGCCGACTCTTTTTTTTTTTATTTTTTTTATTTTTTTGATTGAAATTCAGTGTTCACTTGTTAAATCTACACCTTTGATAGGAAAGGATAACAAATACAAAAATAAGAAAAAAACTTATGGATTTCAGACACAGTGCAAGGACCTGTACTGTTGTTCAGCAAAATCTCACAAGCAAATTCCAGTCAATATGATTTCTTGTTATCAGATTTCTTTCTAAATTAAAGTATCTGGTTATTAAACCTACACCATGTAGAGAAAATGAACAGCATATATGAGGGTAACAAGACTAAGGATTAAAACGGACCACAAAGGCATGCTTAGTTCCTGCTATATCACACAACTCATGAAGACAGTGCTGAGAAATCCAGTTTAATTTGATCCCACGGCTGCCAGTCAATGTCAGCGAGAGGTAATTATCTTATGGAGAGACAGTGACCGAATCACTGTATATAAATGTACATTATAGTCTTGAAGGTCTCTGGAAGCACCACCAAATGACATTATAGCGATATTCAGTGGTTTGTATGGAATAAAAGGTGTTTTTCTTCATTTCTTGAACAGGCCAAACTCATGTTTTTACAGCATGTTTGACACTGAAACATTCAACACATTGCACAACTTATAATTGGCTGTTTCTTCAACTTCAGGCACTTTTCCATGATTTTTTTTCTGAACATATTTTAACTCTTTGTTATGAAGGTCTTATCAAAACGTTTTAGCTCCTTCATCTTTTAGATTTGCTATAAGTTTTGATTTGTTGCAGACTAGACTGTAAGTCTTAATACTGTACTGTATATGAATATCAACCATAAAAATATCAATTTTTAAAAATGGCAACAAAAAACATAAAACTAGACTGAAATATATTTTGAAAAGTATTGCATTGGATAATTTATATCATATTTTATATAAAAACCAGCAAAACTAATAAAGAAAAAAAATATTTAAATGTTAGTGTGCCTGTTTTACGCAGAGAACATGGCAATAAAGAGCTTGAGATGAAATACAATTAACAAAAAAAAAAAATTAAATAAATAGGTTTTTTGTGCATTATTTCCAATAGTTTTACCAAGTTATACACAAAGCGTGAAAATATTATTCAGTACATGCACTCCCTGTAAACAAATGCGGATGCAATAGATGCACAAACTTAAAATTCAGCATTATAATAACTTATAATATGTTGTTTCAACTTAAAACCCCGGTTTAAGCCTAGCCTAAAATGTAAATCTGGGGTGTTTCAACTGAAAGAAACTTGCTCTGACTGATCTGAAAGCTAAAAAACTGTAATATTAAAATGTCAGTTCTGCTAAAATGTTTTAAAACAAAATGGTTGGAAGTGACTGTTTGTTGGTTGAGCGAATGACGGAACACTGAAAACGTTAGTTGTCAAATTGTTTTCTAAGAGCTCAAGAAGTTCCCAGTGTTGAAGAAACAGCCGTTTATAGATTTAACACGCCGCATTTGATGATTTGACACGCAATCTGATCGCCTGCTTCATGCACTCGAGGGAAGCGCTCGTTTCACCCAACCGCTTTGACTAAACAAATGTTTATTCTGCTCTTTCTGAAAGCGGCGGCGTCTCCAGTCAGTGCTGTTGTGTGCGAGTGTGGAAATACTTCGGTCGGCTGCTGTAAGATCACTGCGGCTCTTTCCCAAGTCTGTGGTAAAACTGAAGAATGCTGGAATTTCTGCAGTCAGACGAGTTCAGCAGAAAGCCTTCGTCCGTGCTGCTTTTGAGTCAGATGATGTCCATCAAATGCATTGTCCAGCAGCTCTTGTAAGCCATCGATACCTCTCCAGCCGTCTGATATGGATTGTGATAATGATTGTTCCAACATATGATCTGTGGATCTGTGCCCAGAGCATGCATTTTTTCCAAGCCTCGCTCTGCCATTATTCTTCAGCTCTAATTCTGTCTGAAAAGCAGAGTAACGAAACCAAAGCTTCGTTGAATGGCAAACACTAACTAACCACTCTCATAGAAATAAAGGTACAAAAGCTGTCACTGGACGGTACCTTTTAAAAATGTACATGTTTGTACCAAAAGGGGACATTTTGGTACCATATAGGTACCTATTAGTACTTAAATTGTACATATTTGAACCTAATAAGTTTTTTGAAAAGATACTGCCCCAGTGTACCTTTATTTCTGAGATTGTAGTGAGTGAACTGTCCACCGGGAACTGATACCGATTCCAAGATGAGATCATGAAACTCTGTGATTTGTGAATCGAAGGGCGAGTTCAGATGGAACTTAACGATGCTTGTTGTTTATCCCAAGCCACATTTCAGTGCAATGCTGCGCTGGAGTCGCACAATTAAACGTGTCTTTCCTGAGGGATATATTAGTGTTTGTGCAGCAGCAGTAAAATGCCATTGAGTGTGCAAAAAATAACCTGAAATCGGTCTGAATGGCACCTAAACAGTATGAAGTCGAACAGATGCTAGAAAAACCCAATCGGAATTCAGTATGCAAATATTACAGCAGGTCATCACATTTCAAATCAATATAAAAAGTTTTTCAATTGTTAATTTTCAGTAACTAGCCAGCTAGCTAAATAAATGCAACATAAAAACGATCTGCAAAATAAAGCTTGATTGAAAAAATAATAAACAAATCTAAATAAATACAAATCAATAAATACATATTGGCACCCCAAAACTAAAATTATCTGCAAAACAAAAAAAGTGACTGCATACTAAAAATAATTAGAGATAAACAAATAAATAATTAAATAACATATGAATGTATGAATAAATAGACTATAATTAAGTGCAAAACAAAGTTTGCATGAAGATTGCATGGAAATAAATAAATGCATAAATACATAAATGGCAGCATCACTAATAAACAAAGTTTGCATGAAAACTGCAGGGTAACCAGCTCAGGCTGAATTAATTGCATTAGTTGAATACTTTAGATTTAGAGATTTAAAACGAACCCTGAGCAGAATGACTATCACCGCAGAAAGAAAACAGCCATGAAACTGTCGAATGATTAGTCATCTTCAGCCGACCGGATAACAAAAAAACACAGAATGCAGAAAGCAACAAACAATCCCTCCTCACCAGTCTGAGATCCGGCGTTTGGCCATTTCTGAGATGCACGAGAGCCCTGTCTGTTCCTTGAGCACCTTAAGAAGCTGATGCTAAATCTGATATTTTCCCTCCGGTGCTATTGGCAAACCCCGCCAGTGAGGAAGAGAGATCCCAGTCCAAACGCCCTCCTTCAAGCCCTGAGCTTTTGTCTCTGGACTCTTTAGAGGTAAATTTCCCCTCCGTCGTCGGGCGAAACTGCCACTCAAAGTGGAGAGACGTCCGGAGGGAGGCATTTGCGGTCACAGACACTTGCTAATTAGAACAAAAGCATTAAAACAAGGTTAGAAGGACCTGACAGCATGAGGGCTGCGTCTAAATAACGCCTCTCATTCCCAGCGCTCATTTGCATGGAAATCATGCCAGTCTGCATTCACTTTAGAACAGGCCATGAAAAGCTGACTCAAAGTGAGTAGTCGACTTCAAGAGTGAAGAGCAATGGAGCTTTTTTAACCAATTTGTACCCAGAATGCCCAGCAGAGCCAGTGCATGGGCCAATATTAAACATTGATGTATTTGAACTGCATATAAAAGATAAATCTATTCCATAAAAAATAAGCA
>JAUMHP010000057.1:20694187-20706815 GCA_032361065.1 Enteromius trimaculatus
TTAACTGCCACCTTAACAACCACCCTATTAACTACCTAACAACCTCCCTGAACACCATAGCAACCACTTATCAACAATAGGATTGATTTGGAATGCTTTTGCCAGTGCTAAGTAACACCTTAGCAAACCTTCATAGCAGCAGCCTGGCAACACCTTAGCAACCACTTAGAATACTTGAGAACCCTAGCAACCATTTGAAACGTTATAGCAGCCATGCAGAACCCACGCACCCTAGCAACCACTCAAAACACTTTAGCAGCTATTGTAAACGTTGTCACACTCCACAGGGCTTTTATAAAGCCTTTCAGTCGAGCGTCAAGCTTTCATGTTCAGTCTGAGAGTAAAACGATCAGTTTAACATGCAATACACGTGTTCCTGCTTTCAGTTTCTGTCATGCTTATTATAAAAGTCCATGCATGCATATTTGCAAATGAAAGTTATTTGCCGGCTCTGAAGAAGGGTGGTGTTGTATGGACAGCAGCAGCAGCAGTGTCAGTGAATGACTGTACTCTAAACTCGTCTCTGCCAAATGCTTTCTGCTCTCCTGCCAGAGATTCACAAGCTACAGACATTCAGCGCTAAAATAACAAATGCTAAGCTTTATTCATTTAGCACGCTTGAATTATACATCAAAGGACAGACCTGACCGTTTCCAATCAACAGGAAATATTCCTTTAGGCTGTGAGCTTGTACAACTGTACATGAAAAGGCCTTTTAAATCAATGCATACTGTATTTGGTAATGTATGCATCATCAGATATGTGACAGAATTATAATCATGTGCACATTTGTGTGACTTTACTAAATTAATACAGTGTTTACAAACCTTTGAGCAATGCATTTCAGTAATAGCCTAATATTTATTTTAACATTTAACAGGTTTTAAAAATCTATAACTAGAACTTTTCATTTAAGCGAACATAAATCAATCTTTACGTAAATAGTATGTGCATAAACTATAAACTGCATGTAGATTGGTTTTTATTCAAGCCACAAAATAAATTGGTGAGGAACAGTGAGTTTTTCTTGAGTTCTGTGATGTCCATCAATGACAGACTGCAGCAGGTTTGACTGTAAAAGCAGCGCTGTCTCTTTAAATCCTGACATCATAAAATGCATTAATATTAATTAAATGGGGGTTTCTCAAACTGAAAGAACTGGGTTTTATTAAAAGGCTAGTAATTAATTACATATTAAATATGTAAAACACACTATTTACACACTTGGGCACTAAAAATAGAAATATTTAATTTGTTTACCTGAATGCTAGTGTAATCATAATGTGTTCAGTTTTTTATATAAGTTTATATATGTATAAGTCTTTGTGTGTGTCTATGTATGTAAGGCCATTATATTAAATCTTTTTAATATTACATTTTTATTTTCATTTCTGTAACTTTTCCATAACTCTTATTATAAACACTTATTTTCAGAGAATCTTGCATATGTTTTTTTTATTCTTTTCCTTTTACATTTCTTCTATTACGTTTAAAATAGATGCACTTACAAAGAACATTTTCAGCTCAAATATTTTAAAGTTGAGCGTTGCTCAAAAAATAATTATATAAATCAAATGCATACTGTGCATATACAATAAAAACCTTCCCAGGCCCTGGAAATCACAGTCAGGTTTTCCCAGAGTGTTGGTCACCCTGTTAATAAATAATCACTTCTTCTTTAAATGGAATGCAAACTTTCATAACTGAACGAACTACATAATCACATTTCCAGACAGAGTCTCCTGAGCGCTGGTGACCGACATCATCTGCTGCTTGACCAGAACTAACTAAATAAGTAGGTCATTAGTTAAAAGGACAAGACAACACACTAGTAAAGACATTCAGAGGGACTTACGGTGAATCTCAGCTGAGTTTCCACGAGTAAACAGATACTGAGCAGAGCTGATGTTCAGACAGACGCATGTGAAGGACAATGAAGCGCTGCTGTGTGTGTGTGTGTGTTCGTGCGAGCGTGAAGCGTGCAGCAGCATCATGTGTTTGCATGCAGGGAAGCCCTGGAACAGACATGCTGTCGGCCTCGACACGCCTCCGTCTCACAACAAAGGACTGCTGACCAGGCCCAAGCTCTCACACACACACACACACACACACTGTGAATGAAACACTGATTCACAAACCACTCTAGACTCTGCCATTGTTGCATGTGTAAGATGATGCTCTTATGAACATACTTTAATAGATATGAGGTATAATACATTTATTTTGTGCTGATGTGTATAAAAACATAATACTTTTGTACACAATTAATTGCAATGATTTCTGTTCAATCATAAATATATATTAAGTTATATTTACATATGTGAATATATACACATATATATCTACATAAAGTTTATTTTATGCTTTCTGTGCATTTTACATATTTACATATTTAAACAACATTTGCATACATATGAATATATATATATATACATGTGTCGTGTGTATTTATTTATATATAATATTTTAAAAGTATAATATATTATGTATATTATGTGTGCAATACAAATTTTAAAGTTACATTTACATATTAATTTAATTTTCTGCATTTTCATGTTACTTATTAACACACACACACACACACATATATATGTATGCAGAGTTTACATATTTTGAAGTTACATTCACATATGAATACCATGCGTGTATTTAATTTTCATTTTTATGAATTTATAGGACATATTAATACATAATAAATGTATAAAATAAAATTTATAAATAAAAAAATATAATGCATAATAAATATTACATTTACATGTATATGCATTGTGTACAATCATGTATGTATATATGTAAAAAATAATTGTTTTTACCATTAATTATAATTTACGCACACTAATATGTATGTATATATTGCAATTAATTTATATCTATATATATTAATGCTCTCTGTACATTGCAAGTGTGTTCTGTCAGAGTGTGAAATTGTAAATGAATGTGAATTGTTCTCTGTGGCTCCTGGCGGTTGTGTAATTAGCAGAGGACATCATCTGAATGAACAGCCGCTCGTTAGTCTGTGACGAGCTCTGAGAGCGCTGACCCGAACAAAACTCGTTCTTCTGCTCTTATAATAAAGAAAACCCCACCACCACTGTATGTTCGTTATAGCTCGGTCTGTCATTGTGCTGGGAGCTGCTTCAGAGTCAACTGTGATTGGTCGCTTCACACGTCACTCAGACGCAGCTCCTCGTGTGATTGGACAGACTAGAGAGAGCTCATAAGCATCCCCCGCGTCACACTACATCAGCTTTAGAGACCAGCACAAGTGTGCCTCGATCTGACCGCCACTAAAACATTCATGTTACAAATATAACTAGACTTTTACATTTATGAAGAAAAAGTGAGCGGTGCTTTCCTGTGAGGATCTGGCCTAACAGCTTTCCCAGGTCTCAGACTATATATATATATATACGCACACACATATATTTATAGAATTCATTTTTATAAATTATTTTTGTGTTTTGTTTAATTGAAATAAAAAACTTACATTGAAAAGTTAAGTGTGCAAATTTAAAATGTAAATATATTATATAATATTTATATATAATATAGTAATAATACTATATATACACAGTATTAAAAGTTTTTGATTACATATGTGTACTGTGTGTATTTTATATGTATTATTTATGTTTATTTATTAGTTATATGAAGACATACAGTATATATTTTGGAAATACTGACCTCTTTAAATGTATTAATATAAAAAAAATATACATATATATATAGTAAAAATATATTTAGTATATAAAAGTAACATATTTAACATGCATATCTGTGTATTTATATACAGTAGACATACACAATACACACACACACACATATATATATATTATGTAAACAAAAACTTTAATTTTGGATGGGATTAATTACGATTAATCGTTTGACAGCAGTAATATATATAATAATACATTTTATTATTTAAGTCTATTTGGTGGACATTAACTAGTACACAGTATTCATATTTATCAAGGCCTTTCAGTCAGTTGTTGAATAAACTGCAAACACATAATGAGATTATAATGCAGAGTTGAATGTTCACGGCTGTGTTTCTGAAGTCTTTCAGTGATGTTTGTGTGATTCAGAGCCTGATCTCATCCAGATTTCAGACCTCCTCAATGACATTATTACAAACATCACTGCTAATGCTCAACGTGCCAGAATCATAACAATATTCCTCCAAACAGAAACGCTATACCTCTGGCTTGGTGTGAATAAAGTGCAGAGATGTTTGAGGAAAACCACAGACCTCCACTGCAGAAAGATGATCAGAAAAACATGCGCATGTTTTGGGTTGAATGCGTAATAATTCAAGAATAAATCTGAAATGTTGATGGACAACAGATCTGTGTTCGTCAGGATGCTGCACCCGTAAACCATCTCACGCTATACTGACTGAATCTCACCTGCTTCCCCATGATGAAGACGATGAAGGTGACGAAGATGAGTGGAATGAAGCCGTGGCTCCTGATGATGATCTGAGAGAAGTGCAGTGGATCTGTGGTATTATTATGATCTGGGTGTGTTTTCAGGCAGGTTCACACAGGAGCACTTAACCCTTCCAGAACAACACACTTCAGTCAGTACCGTACTGTACTCAAACTACAGCTGTAATCAAGAGATCATGACTCTAGTCTAAAAAATTACTTAATTAATGTGCAATGGTGTTCTTTATTATTACCATTATTTTAATATTATTTACTATCACCAACATTAGAATAAATGTCACTTCTTAACCTTATTTTATTTATTTATGTTTTATTATGAATGTATTATTTCTTTTAAATAATATTAATTATTTGTGTTATTTATTTATTATTATATATTAATTAATGAAATGCATTATTATTAGAAATAATATTAATTAAAAAATACAATTTAATTTATAGGTTATAAACAAACTAACAAATAAATAAATGAGAGTAAAGTTTTTTCAGTGTCCTCTGCTTAACAAGGTTAAAACTACAACAATAATAATACAAATAATTAATTATTGTCAAAATAAAATTGAATACAAAATAAACATTTTTGTTTACTTTATTCTGTTCTGTGTATATACTATATGCATATAAATACAAACAATATTTTTTTACGTGTATTTATATTCATATAATTTTTATTAAAAATAAATATATTTTATATGCATGTTTGTGTATTTATATATACATAATAAATGTACACAGCACACACACATACATGATGTACACAAAATGTTTTTATGTTGGAGGCAATTAATCACGATAAATAATTTCACAGCACTAGAAATAATATTACAATTTAAAAATAAAATGTAGTTATTATTACAATTTAACATTTCAGAAGGATCATGTGACACTGAAGACTGGAGTAATGCTGAAAATTCAGCTTTGATCACAGAAATAAAGGACAGTTTATCATATATTCACATACAAAAAAGCTAGTTTTAATTAAAATGACAGCTTTTACTGTATTTTTAAACAAATAAAACAGTTGTGGTGAGGCTTCTTTTTCAAACATCAACAAACCTAATTATTCCAACATTTTGACTGTAGTGTATAAAACTAAAGAACAAGAAGACTTTTTTTTCACTGCTGTCTAATTTAGTTTGGATGTAAAGCAGGTTAAGAAAGAAGTCAGACTGTTGTTTGTTCAGGAGCGAATGGTTTGAACACACTTGCTCGTTGAGAAGAGTCTCTATAAAGTCCTGCTGCAGAATATTTGGTGGTTTGGGTTCAGTGCGAGTGGAAACAAAGCTATAAACAGCGGTCGCAGGAATTTCCCTGCTTCTCAGAGTCTGTAAAGAAACGTTCCTGCTTTTATCGAGGCACCTTTCTGTCGCTCCGTCTGCACGAGTGGCTCCCGACACCCTGCTGTCCAAGACCCAAAACTGAAATCATTCAAGCTCTAAAACAACTGCAGCTGAAATAAAGCAATACAGACCAAATAAAAAGAAAATTCCTAAAACTTAAAAAAATAAATAAAAAATACCAATAAAATAAAAAAAATTCAAATATATAATCAAAATATTTGCTGTTAGGGTAACTAAAATTATATATATGTAAAAATTTACTTGCGCTAAATGTTAACATAAAAATAAATTCAATATAAAATTTCAACAAATTTGCTAAAAAAAATTAAAAATGTAAATTACAAAAATAAATCTGAAATTGTAAACGTTAAACGTGTTTGTGGCTGATCAGGGCAGGGCTATTGTTGTAACTGTGATGAGCGTCCTGAGCAGTCTTCAGCATCGCTCTGGAAACAAAGGACACACACCTGCACGTCCTCATCTCTGATCGGCCTGCAGCCCGTCAGCGTGAGCATCTACCAAAGACTGAGAAACTTCTCCATGAGACAGAGCATTAACGTATCATCTCCGTACCTTCCCAGAAACAGCTGAGGAACGATCAGCCCCACAGGAGCACTTCACACACACACACACACACACTGCAGCACGAGGAAGACCCCTCCGGGGTATTTATTCTGAGCTCTCCTTGTTGTGTGATTCTTCACCTGTGACTAAAAGAAAAGTTAAATGAAAAAATGTATTTATATATTGACTGTGTGTGTGTGTGTGTATATATGTGTAAGTATGTGTTCTCACTTTCCTTTATTGTATATTGTTATGAAATTAAACATCTCAATATAAAATAAATCAGTGCTAAAACATTACCACAAATTAAAATGAAAACAGAAATAAAAGAACGATGATACTAAAATAACACTGCAGGAAGAAATCATTGCATCATTCCTGAAATAAATCAAAGCAAAAACATCCAGAAGCAGAGTTTGGGTGAAATCAAAGATCCTCTTGATGCTGTAATTATTTCCATTCAGCCTGCAGTCGCTGGGAAGGGCGTGAGTGTGTGTGTGTGTGTGTGTTTATGCTGCGGTGGGTTGCTATGATTCTCGGTAGAGTTTGGTTGCTCTGCGTTCGAATGATCCATATAAATGTGTTTTTCATAGCTGTAAAACAGACATGCATGAACTTGACGACGACTTTACAGAAATGTTTTAATGCCAATGAAGGGAAAATATGTGAGTGCTTTAGATCAGTGACAGCAGGAGAAATAATCTTACACACAAATAATACCACACAGCTAAAACATTACCATCATGTAGATACAAAAGGATCTAAAAACACTTCCTCTGGCCAGTCAAACCATATATCTATATCAACTATAATAGTATCTCAATGATATTAAAAAACTGCATGAAACTCATAAGGATGTATCATAAGAGCTGAATGAAAACACGTGACTCAAACACATGGAAATAAGAGCGTCTGCAGTCAAACATCTGGAGATGTGATTGGGATTCACTCAAGGGAACACACACACACACACACTCTTCTCAGGCCTGGATAAAGCCTGTGATTGTTTCTAAGGGTTCAGATGAATTCTCCTGATGCATGTTTGATTCATTCTGTTCATCTCTTCTGATTTTGTGACCTGTTCAGAGCTGCTTTACTGCTGACATTACAGATGAAGATGAACAATCCTGGTCAGCAGCGTTTCAGTTCATTCATTCTTTCATTCATTCAACACATCCCTGAATGTCAGCGGAGACCATGTTAATTATTGAAGACCCCGTCACAGATCCTCAGCAAAGACCTCTGCAGTCTGAACAGACCCTTTTTATCAGCTTCTCTACTAGCATGATGTTTCTTCAAGCAGGAGAAGTTCTGAAGGATATCAATCCACAGTCCGACTTGTGATGCAGTCTGGAAGCCTACAGCCTGTTCATTCGTTTGGCCACAGGAAAACTGAGCCTGGTCTTGTTTGGGTTCTTTGCTATTGTTAACTTCTGGCTTGCTTAGTTGAAGACGCTTAATATTCAGCAATATTATTGACTTGACTGCACTGAATAAGAACTGAACTGACAATTTACTTTATATTGTGGTTTAAAAATGTGTTACTATTTATATTCTGGTACATTTGTTTATTGTTAATATATATGAAAGTATTTGGTCATTTTTAATTAAACCCGAAGACCAAGCCGAATCTCAGCCACATCTGGCTTCAAGTGTCTGGACCAGACCTGGGCTGCATAAAATAATATACTCGCTCTACAGTATGCAGGCCACATCTGGGCCAGAGGAAATTGATTGCGTCTGTTTTCAGTGCGTGGACCAGTTTTGGGCCGGGGACCCGGCCAGAACTGGGTCAGAAGTTAAGCAAGGTCCTGACCCAAAGGTGGGCCAGACACATTTAGCAAACTAGGGTGTTACTTTCATCCCTACTGATGGGGTCGAAAATAACAATGTACAGTGTACATTCAAAGTGAAATTATACTGAAGTCATTCTACATTTGCACAAAATACCCCCTGTATTGATTGACCACACTTGTGAGTTACTGACAGCAGCAAAAATGTATCTCAGTCAGAAACATTATCTTTTAAAATTACGTTTTTCTGAAGAATGTTACTTCCGTCCCTGCTTTCCCCTACATTATTATTAATAAGCCACATGTCGTTAATTAAGTTGTGATTTTTAAGCCAGCTGATATTGTTTTGGGGTCTCCTACAATAGCATTCAAGGTGAAAAACGCTTTTGTTTTCTCAAATTATGTATTTAACACAAGCGGCAACCTCCCGCTCTCTCTCGTGAAGCCAACACGGAAGTGACAAAAACGGCAATTCGTCGACTGGCCGCTAGAGGCTGCAAGAGGGAGTCAATCGCATAGACCCTTACCCATGTTAAAATACCCAACTTTACAGAAGAAAAAAAACATGTTTACAGCCTCGTTTAAGAATATGATTTTTGTCTAATTTTGCTTTCATGCTTTCATTGCTCCACCTATTTTGACCTTTAAAAACGATCTTCAGAAACCTTCGGGTGAAGTCACAGACACTACGTCCGTGTTTTTTTTAACGGTCTATGGTTTAATATCACCTAATTTTCCTGCAATTTTCAAACGATTCTCTCGAAGCAGTTCTGATTCAGTCTCTCCAAACCCCTCCTTTCCGTGAGACTACTCTGCTCTGATTGGTCAGATGACCCAATCTGTTGTGATTGGTCTATAGCGTACAGCAGTGGGCGGGGTCAATTGATCGCGACTGGCTAGCGTACAACAGACAGGAAGTATGGAAATATGTTACACTGAAGTAAGATTTAAATTACTAACGACTCCTTTAGGCCGCGTAGAGTCCATTCTTTTTTGTTTTGTTTTTTTTGTTTTGTTTTGGGAAATAGTAATAAATAATTTACATTCACATACAGCATTACACACCGTATGATATGCAATATTGGAAATGGCACAATAGGGGCACTTTAAATAATTAGAAATATAGTTTAATACGAAGGACTGAAAACCAATCACAAAGAATACTTTTTATGTTTAAAACCAGTGCACTGAAAGAAAAAAAAAATTGTTTGCAACCATTTAACTTTTTTTCAATGTGGGACGGGGGGAAAAAATGAGGGCTGCACAAAAATCATAATTGTGGATTATTCGCTTGAAATTATAATTGCGATTATTAAGGACAATGAACTAAATTTACATGAAATGATGTTTATACCATTGTTTGAACCAACTTCACGCCATATTTTTATTTGAGAATAAATAAGCTGAAAACATTAAAACTACAGTAAATAATTTTTTCTCTATGGCTTGAAGTACTTTTACTTGAGTAAAAGTCAGAAAGTACTAGATTTCTAATGTAATTTAGCATTTAATATGAAACATAGTGCAGTAAAGACACTTGAAAAGTACTTTTACAGCAGAGTGAAAATACCTTGTTTCATTACTGTCCAATCTTTTTTAACAGACACTATATTATTCAGCCCTGCCCAATATATTGTTCTGGCCACGCCCACTTTTAGTGATCCAATCAACTGCTTATAGATGAATTCAGTGTTGTTCTGTCTGAGTGACAGGCCAGCAGCAGACAGTGTGTGTCATAAATCAGTGTGTGTGTAGTATATCAGAGTTAAGTGTTAGTCAGAGCGACACACAGCTGTGCTGCAGACCGCCTCATAAAGCAGAAGCACGAGGGGAATCCCGCTTGTTTCAGCTTGTTTGATCAGGACCTCTGTTCTTGTGTCTGATGGGTGTAAAAAGACTGTTGGAAGAATGTTGGAGCTGTTGCTTTCCATGCAGTGAAAGTAAAGGGTGATTCTAAAAAATAGAAATGTCATGAAATATGACTCTACATGTATTTACATCGTCCCTCCCTCTTACTATTTTTAGTAATTTACTATATCCGTTTAGTAAATTTACAACATCACTGATATCAGAGCTTAATTGTATTAAATCAGTGTTGGTCAACATTATTAGATCATTAGTATTTTCAGAAGCTAAAAATGGTTTTAAGCTATTTCTATCGTGTTAGGAGGAAACATCAGTTTACATTTCCAAAAAATCATTTAGCCATTAATTGTAATAATGTAATAATTGTAATAAAGATTTTCTTTATCAATGAACTCCTTTTTTAACTAAATGGTGTCATCATTTGGTGTCATTTATATATATATGTATAATATAATAATATATTTTCATGTATAAAGCTTAAATGTAGAACTGAATAAATTTAGAAATGTGGATTTATTGGTATTAATTATAACAGTTAGCTATGATATATTTAATGTATCTTATTAATAATAACTTATCTAATAATATATATATATTATTTATACATTTATAATTATATGTGGAGTCAGTAAGATTTTTAAAATAATAATAAAAAATATATCTTATTTATACTTATACACTTATGATTATATTTGGGTCAAAAAATCTTGGAAGGTGGAGGGTGAATCTAAAAATAAATAAATAAATAAAAATAAAAATGTCATGAAATATAAAAGTCTATACGAGTCATATGACATATATAGAGTATATTCAATTATTTATTTACTGTAACGTTTTAAAAACTATTTTGCTAATTTACATTTGTGTAGTAAATTCATAACAAGACCGAGTATATAATTGGGGTCAGTATGACTTTATTTATCATACATTATATGTATTTATTATCATTATATTGTTATTTATAATATTTATAAATGAATAGTTATATTTGGGTTAGGAAGATGTTTTCTGAAACAAATAAATGCTTTTAATTAGCAATGACATTAAATTTGACATTTATAATGTGTAAAGATGCAAAGCTCAGTTTTAAAAGGTTTTCGTGACTGTGGGAACCGTCATGATCCTGGAGTCCGGTTTCTCAGACCACAGTATGGTTTGTCATGTTTGAGTTTAAGTCCACTTCAACATTTGATTGCACTTTTTAACTCAACACATCTACAGGACTGTTTTCTTGTGATAAAGCTGAGTGTTTGTAAATGATAGTGATGAACTGAACTCTTGTGTCTCCCTCTGGTGGCTCATCTCCTAACCACTCAATATCTACACTGCAGAACTCATGTACATCTCCTCTTGCTTTCCAGAACAAGCATCTAAACAATCTTAAATCAAGATACATTTACTGGAGAAGCACAATTACTGAGTTATGTTTTGTGTTAAATGTGTCAAAATCGAGTTAAGTGAGTTATTTATTTATTTTGTTTTTTGGTTAACTAATGGGCACAGCAAAATCATATTCATGGATCATATTCATATGACTCAAAGAATCAGATTCTTTTTTTCTTGTTTTAATTAAAAACGAATATAATTGTGATACATGTGTCAGATTTATGTTTTTCAGGTTTATGTTTTGTTTCTCAATGAAATGTATATTGGTTATATATATATGTATTGGAAAACAAGATTTTAAAATTATTTATATTATTTAATTATATCATTATAATTAAATTATTAATTATAAATAAATAAATAAATAATACTATTAAAAAATAATAAATAATTATTATTTTAGATTAAAAAACAAAAACAAAAAAACAATACAGAAAATATATTATTATTATTATTGTATAATTATCATTTTAATTATTATTATTATTTTTCTTTTATAATTGACTATATTTATATAGTACTTTTACAATATCACTTTAAAGTCAAAATATATTTATAAATGTCTACCTTTATAATTGATATTTTACGTGTGCGTCTTGAAGAGGTCGCTCCATCAAAATACTGAAATGTGGCAAAAGCAAGAGTCCCAGACCAGAACCAAGGTCTGCCAAGAGCCTCGCTGTCCACTTCATTCAGTTCACTCGACTGTTTCTAACTTCCTGTTTAGAGGGATGTGAATGTGATTTCATGCTGCTTCTGGGAAACCAAAACAATGGACTAAAAACAAAGCCTTAGGAAACCGACAAGCATTAACACAATATTTACAGTAAACATCAATCTAATTGTAGCACATTTAAAGTACAATGACTTCATTCTAAACGGAAATGATTGCTGAAGTCTGCAGGGTTATTATAGCACATAAAACAAAACAAAAACATAAAAAATAAAAAGAATTAACTAATATTAAATAAAGCCTTATTTACTAACTTGTTTAAAAGGTTGACTTCTATTCAAACAACTGTATTACAAATTAATAAAAACAAGTTGTTTTAAAGAAATAAAATGAAAAACAACTAAAATAAAACAGAAAATACATAAAAACATTTTTAAAGTTAACAAAAACGTCTCAGGGTTATGAATATAACCCCTGTTGCTTGTAGGAACGAGACCCTGCGTCCAAAAACGCTTTGGGAACGCCTCCCGCGTGACCCGGCGCTGAAACTGCTATGCA
>JAUMHP010000057.1:20729912-20752910 GCA_032361065.1 Enteromius trimaculatus
TGTTTGAACCCATTGTCTGTCGACCACGTTTAAATAAAGCTTTGCATATGGATCCGAACGACTCTGAGAATATATCACAATAAGAGCCTATTTCAAAGCATATTGCAAAACTGTGACATTTTATTTATTGATGATCTTAAATAAAAAAAAAAACTTGCTGAGTTTTAAAATAATTCATATATATATATAAGTAAATATAACCATTTTATTTTTAAGTTTACTATAAAATAATTGTGATTTTATTCATTACTCATTCATTAAATATTTAGTTTATGTTAAAAAAAAAAACTATATTAAGTGCTATTATTATCACAATTAATATATATATATATATATATATATATATATATATATTTCTATAATTATATTTATGGGTCACACTATGTTCACACTATGCACTAAATGTTCAGGTTCTCTTATGATTATAAATATGAAAACCATGCTAAAAAATAGTGACTGAAAAAATAGATATGTACTTTTTGTATATATAAAGATAGTAAACAATAACAGGGACTACACTTTCCATAATTCTCATAGTTATAACCAAAGCCTTCAGAATAAAGTAGCATAAAGTAGCTTACAAGAAACATTACTAATGTATAAAATAAAATAAAAAAAACCCAAAATGTTTTATATTTTGCATAAGATCAGGTGCGAGCCTTTTACTTTTCAGAGCTAAATTCTAACTTTTCACATTACAAATCGTTGCAAAGCAGCTTTACAGAAAATGAACGTTATTTGAGCTATGTTACGTTAAAATGTACTTTTATTTTTCAGTTGTGTTTGCATTCATTACACACAAATATGAAACAAAAGGTTGAAGCAAAAACACAAGCATGCCTCAGTGGCACATTGATTAACTGTCGAATTGATTAAGTAATGCTTCTTCCTGTCACTCCATTTGAACTTTCAATTTGTGAATGAAAGGAAGCCAATTCTTCTGAATTGTTTCCAGCCTGTAAGTCACTAACAGAGTAATGTTGACTGTTTTGCTTGTTCACCACAACAGTTACAATGATCTCCAGAGAATTCAGTTTCAGAGAATATAAGCTTCGGTCACAGTTCTTCACTTCCACACCCAAACACTGCTTCATTTATACTCACAGCATGACAGCAATCAGTCCCCAAGGGCTGTGCGCATGTATATAAACCATTTCCCCCTTCACAATATGGCAATCCATCTTAATTTGAATATCATAACACCGCATGACTTCATAAAGGCCCAGATCAGTCGCAATAGAGAAATAGGATGGATGTGACTGCTGGGGAAGGTTAAAAACTCCACAGACATAATAAAAGCCATCAAATCTCCCCAAAGAGACATGCCTTTGCGTTAGATCTGCAACATATTATTCCAGAGTTTACATGATACCCCCAAAGCTTCCCGACATGGGGTTATTATCTCATTTTAGCACAGGAAGAAGGATCTCCAAAGACTCTCTTAAGATCTGCGAATGTAAACAAATAAGGGTGTAACCGAGAGCATGTCAGAAGGATGTATAAGAACACTGAGACACTGAGACATTTTTTAAAAGATGTTGTTTCGCATGCATATGGGCTGATTATGTGCCGATTGTTTAAAAATCTATTTTAGGTTAAGAAAGAATGAAGATATACGAGTACACAAACAAGATTATTTATTTGCTCTAATACAGGCCAAACTCTCTATAGCCATTTAAAATTAGAGGCAACCACTGCTTTTTAATCATGATCCAAATGAATCACAAATGAAATAAACGAATCGCTGCTATGAACAATCGGGCTCCAAATGAATCACTACTTTGCAGACTTGGGTGTCAAATGAATTGCTACTGTGCAGTCTCGGTTCATCAAATGAATCACTGCTAAGAAGTATCTGGCTCCAAATGAATCAATACTATGCTCAAGCTCCAAATGAATCACTCCTGTGCAGACTTATAGGCTCTAAATGAATCGCTACTTTGCAGACTTGGATGGCAGATGAATTGCTACTGCGCAGTTTTAGTCATCAAATGAATAGAGTCAAGTCACTGTTGTTTATATAGAGATCTAGTCTAGATGATGGAGTCTTTGAAGAGGATCTGTCGGGCTTCAAGTGAATCACTGCTGCGCAGACTCAGGCTCAGAATGAATCACTACTATAAAGAATCTGACTCTAAATGAATCACTTCTTTGAAGAATCTGGGTCTACATGAATCACTACCATGTATGAAGAATCACGCTACAAATAAACCACTGCTGCACAGACTCGGGCTCCTAACGAATCACTACTGTGAAGAATCAGGCTCCTAACGAATCACTACTGTGAAGAATCAGGCTCCAAACGAATCACTGCTGTGAAGGATCAGGCTCCAAACGAATCACTACTGTGAAGGATCAGGCTCCAAACGAATCACTACTGTGAAGGATCAGGCTCCAAACGAATCACTACTGTGAAGAATCAGGCTCCAAACGAATCACTAATAGGCTCCATTCCAAATGACTCAATACTTTGCAGCCCAGGCTCCAAATGACACCAGTTTGGCAAGATGGCAGCCCCTATTCTGCGTTTTTACCAATTTTACCAGGTCTTGGCTAATATTAACCAGTCTAAAATCTGCGTTAAAGTTAAGAATGTAAAGATAAAGTTTGATTTGTGAAAACAGGTTGCCCCATAATAGTTATTAGCACTTGCACTAATGCTCCCAAATGTATTTTAAAGTGTCACAGATAACATTTGAGAGCCTGTGCAACAAAAACACAATTTCAAGTCCTGAAGAACTAGTAATGTTAATGTCATCAAGACAAAACTTGAATGATATTGAGAAGAAATGAAACAACTAATCCAAGTATGTGCAATAACTGTTGACATTGTCAAGTAGAGATGAAGAAGCAGAAACCTGCGACAGACACACCCGTTCATATTTTTTACTCATTTTATTGTCTTCTCGTCTGAACATATTCTGGCCTCTTGCTCAACTGTCTGATTGCACAATGACTGCAGGCTGTTGAATGCCTTCAGACTCTTAAGACATCAGCGTTGGCAGGACATTATCACAACGACACGATAAACACTGAGGTCCGTGCCTGGATGCTGGGGAAACGAGACTGACGTGACGCATTTCGGCCTTTGTTTTAGAAATAAACCAAGGCTCTGCAGTCTGTTCAGTGACAAAAATAAGAAATTAGTCTTATGTTACTGTTGATGTCTGTTATAACTGGTCACAGACAGCAGGGACAAACAATGATGAAAGCAAACGATGAGACACGAAACTAACCACATGTTTAGAAACACAAGCACATGTGTTTGCAAATCTGTTTTGTGTGTTTCGTGCTTGAGTTCTCTTCAAATGACACAGCATAATATCTGAACGAATATATAATAATTCTAATAGTTATTTTAATTAGAAATTGCATTAAACCATAAACAAGATAAGATCATTAATTAAAATAAATCAATTATATCAAGTAGCACCAACAACATAGAAGAAATAAAATAAATAAACCTTACAGTAAATGTATTCAGTTAAACTGTGGCCAAATACAATATAGTTTGACAAAGTTAATTAAATGAGTTAATTAGCGTGACCTACAGTAATCCTGCTAAAGTATGATAATCTGAGGAAAATGAATGAATTTGAATGAAACACATTAAATTGTGGTTAAAGAATTACTTAAATTAAGGATAGTGAATAATTTATTCAACACATGTTATTTTATTAAATATTATGACATTTATTTATATTTATCTTTTTAACTTTGTCATGTTTTGTTTTGCTTTTAATGTTCAAATTCTGATTTGTTTGAATTAGTTTAAATAGTTTTCATTTGAGAACAATTTTATCGTTTGTCACAATTATAATTTTTATTGATCTCGAATTAGTTTTTATTTTAATATTTTCAGTTTTCATTTTAATTAAGTTCTATTTTTTTTTTTTTGCTTTTTGAAATGTTTGATTTAATATTGTCTATATACAGTAGTTTTAAATTATTTCCATTTCAGTTTTAAAACAGTTAATTGCATTTTATTGATTTATTTATTCATTTGTTTGTTTTCCGATGTCATGGTTATAATTATTTTTATTATTTTATTTTTAGTTGTTTTCAGTTTGTTTTATGATTTTAGTTCAGCTCTAGTGAACAATGACTCTGTCCTTCAAGAACTTTCCACAAAGAAATAGCAGGGCAGTAATTAATTCGCTCAGATTGGACTCTAATTAATTTGTTCAGTTTTGACTCTTACAGAAAGAGATGAATAATTGATTGTCTTGTGTGAGTGTTCAGATGTGAGTGTTTCACGCTCTCATAAAGACGTCAGGGATGTGCAGTGTGTGTGTGTGTTTCAGTGGTTTTAACTCTGCTGTGATTTATAAGGACACCAGTGGATGACACGCACACACCACACACACACACCTGAGGACATGACCTCATCAGTCAGTGTGTCACTGCCAGGCTTTGTTCTCATGACATCACTGTGCATCAGTGTCCTGAGGAGCACTGTGTGCGTGTGTGTGTGTGTGTGTGTGTGTGTGTGTGTGTGTGTTCCAGTATCCCACACTAGTCTGCGCTGCTACACTGTGTTCAGATGTTCTTCTGCTGCTGACACGCGTCCACGTCATGATTAATCTTTGTTAATATTACTTCATAAAACTACAGCTGCTCATATTAGCTCTGGTCCATTAAATAATATCAACAGAGACAAAAATTGTTTTCATTAATATTTAAGCAAATGTACAGTATGCTTCATCGTTAGTTCATTTCAGCTCAACAAATTGAACCTTACTGTTTTAGATCTTTTACGATTTCACCTTTTTATGTCCTGCTTTTAATGATTAATAATGAACACATCTCTTTTTAAGAATTTTCATATGGTACATCGAGTATATAATGCTATAATGTTGAGTTTTTTGTCACATTTTAGCTGTTTTATGTCATAATTTAACTTTTTTACATTATAATACTCTTTATGTAATCATTCTGACAAAGTATGTCATAATGTATGCTTTAATTTAAACATTTTGTCATAGTTTATGTTATAATTCTGACTTTCTATGTCATAATTTTGACTTTTCGTACCATAATATCATAACTTTCCATGTCATAATTCATGTCAAGATTTTTTGTCATGTTTTAACTTTACTGACATACTTTTACCTTTTTATGTAACATTTCTGCCATACTATAAGTGTCAGTATGTCATAATTTTGACTTTTTCTCTGATTTTTGTTATAATTGTAACATTAAATGTCATTATTTTGACATACAGTAATACTTCTTATGACAACTTTGGCGTCATTGACACTTTAATATTACACATTGACATACACGACTGAGGTTTAAGCTAATTTTTTTTTGTCAGTAGCACAGATAATGTATTTAATTGTGCATGTGTAGCTATGCTATCATCATTCAGAGCCTGTACATATATATATATATATATGTATGTATATATATATGTATTTTGTTTGTTTGTTTGTTTGTCAGAATTTTGACTTTTATGTCATAATGGCAACATATTCACGTCCTAATTTTGACTTTTTATTTCAGAATCCTAATAAACTCAGAATTTGGTTTTTAATGACACAATTATGACTTTTTATCTAAAGTATGAGACTCTGAGTCTTTTCAATGTGACATTGTTTTCTTACCAATTACTTGTCCAGCAAAGTCCTATTATCATAATGCATAATGCAGGTTTTTGTCATTCTCATGCATGAGATGCAGTCAGAGGGTTAATACTGGGTCAGTTAGCTCCTGCTGGCAGGTGTCGTAATACACCATCTGGACGAAAAGTGCAGTTTCTCCACTAACGGTCACTGAAAAGTAGCCATGCATGAAGTTTTTTTATGCTTTATTGTAAACAAATCACATGTACAATGCTCCCAACATGCAGAACATTTCACATACATCAACAAGAAGAAACAAGGATGTTTATAGACAAATAGATATCATATTTTACATTCCATAGGATGTTATAATACGATTTCTAACACAGAGAATAGCAGTTATTCAGAAAGTGAAACACAAAGCTCTTAAGTGGACAGTGTGTGTTCACTCTGAGCTCATCTCTACTACAAATTCACAAAATAATCTTTCAGCAAATATGATTATAATTATGATTGTCATCATTTTGACTTTTTACATCAGTGTTGAGTTTTTGTCAAAATTTCAGCTGTTTGTCATCATTTCATTTTATGTCGAAATTTTTTACTTTTGTCACATAATTTACATTTTTTTATGTCATAATTTTAATTTCGGAATCATTCTTCGTATTTGATCATTTTTACATATTGTAATAATTTAAAGTGATTTCAGAATTCTTTTTAATTTCCACTTTTTTTGTCATAATTTCTATTTCTATTTTTCATGTCATAATTTCCATGTTTTCCAAACATTTTTTTTTCAATGTTTTTTTGTCATAATTGGTGAGTCATAATCAAGTTTCAATCTTTTGTTTTTTTTCATTTCTTGATTTTTATTTGTCACAATTAACATTTCATAATTCTGAAATTGTGATAACTCTTATGTCATAATTTTTACTTATGTTGTAATATTTTCTGTCTTGCGATAGTTCTTATTATTCAATAATTCTTGGTACAGAAGCTCAAAAAAAATCATTCTAGTTGTTTGCTCAGTTTATTTGTATACACTGATTGTATGTGCACTGATTGTGAAACTGGGCAGTGAATTTCTAGTTCCCAGCATGCTTTGCATATGGATAGATCATGAGAATAAATGTTGAAATTAAATATTGTTTCATGTGATATAGTAAAGGGAAAGGCCTTGTAAAGTTTGTTGTTATGTTGGACATTTAAAAGAGTTTATGTTGAGGTTACCATATATTAAGTGTAGACCTTGTTAGGCTATGACTACATGAGCAGTGTGCTAATGCCAGTGAAGAGGACATTTTTACTTCATCATTATATGTGTGCTGCAGATGTAGTGTTTAGCATGTGATCAAGTGTTATGATGTCTGTTATGTTTCCATAAGATAAAAAAATGAATAAATCAGGTGAGTATGTGACCTACACAGTCTACACGCTCAGCGTTTCCACCCTTCACAGTCAAACAATCGCGTGTTAGTGCATGACAGCTACTGACAACCTAAGCACAGGCTCCACTCTTCACCACACATCAAACAAACATTATTTAATATTGTATAAACTCTTTAAAGTTCAAAATAACTAAACGTTAAAGCTTAAACTCTACCAGGCCTTTCATAAAAACGCAGAGAACTCTGCAGAAAGCACCAGTCTGTACAGCAGCAGCAATGGTCGGGTCAACAAGAGTCAATCAAGTTCAGGGAACATTCACTAAGCACGTCAAATGAAATTGGTCCGATCTCATTAAATTAGCATGTACAACTTACTTGACGTTCAAATAAATTGGTTTAAATGCATGAAAATAGGTGTTATAATTCTATTAAGTTAGATCAACAAGCAATTTTTTTTTTTGAGTGTATGCCATTATTTCTATGTCATAATTCCGACTTTATATGAAAGATTTGTGCATGGTTAAAACCACAAAAAATAACTTACTGTAAAAGCCAAATCTTGGTGTTGATCTGTGCAGAACTTATTATGTGGATTCTGTTCTGATCAAATTCATGTTTTTCCAAAAGCAACATATAAATAAAAAACCATTTTATTTTATTTGTAGGGTTCTGTGTGAAATATCCTGACAGAATCCTTTATGCCGGGTTTTCAGCGTCACAAAGCAATCAAGAATATGAAACTCCTTCTTTTTCTGCTGGTTGATAAAAAACAAACAAAAAAACCCCAGCAATGACCTTTCCAGAGGAGGCCTGCCGTTTGCTTCACATAATCACAATGTGATCTGGACACTCTCCCATATGGCGCTCTCCAAATGCATTACACTCTCAAACGAATATTTTTGTTCAATTTATTGCATTTCCATTTGTGTGTGATGCATCGAGCCAGTTTAATGCAAGCTCATCGCACAACTGCACTTCTTCATATATTGCACACGCTTCATTCGCCCTCTAGTGGAGCATCTAAACATCGTTTAGTATTCAGGGACTGGCTTCTCCTTGAAGGCTACACGTGATGCTGCCTCAGAATTTGGACAGAACAGCCTTTGCACGTCGTCCACAATGCCTTAAAATGGTTTGCACCGCAACCCAAACAGATGCCCAGGCCGTGGTTCTGACTCATAACGCAGATATTTTCTAATATCTCACGCTATTGGTGAATTGCATCACAGCTCACTCAAACAATCCAGAGATGATAAACACAATAGTGCTTACGGTAAGAAGGAATCTTCTTCTGCTGTGGGAAAAGAGCCTGATCGTTATCAAAAGAGCTTTCTGTGAATCATCGCCGTCAAGTGGATACTTAATGACTCCACCAAATGACTCACGCTTAGGAAGTTGTTATTCCCCAGCTGCTGCTCTCAATAATGTTTGTTTTATTGGTCATTATTCTAATGCACCAGGTTTTCTTGACAAATAGCTTTGCTGATGCACAAAAGCAGATGCAATGCATTGCATCGGCAGTTACATCAAGGCGTGACATTTCAGTGTTTAGCTTCTGATTTTTAATGCATGCATGGAGATTCCTGACATATTCTCCTTCACAGAAAGCATGCGTGCACCAACTTTGTGAATAATGACAATTTTGCTATTTTTTGGGTGGACTATTTATTTGAGTAATGATGTGAGCGATGAGAAAAGCATGCTCTCTTTCAGCTGATGGCTTGCAGGCCCAGGAGATTGCATTCTTTGGCGTGTTGAAGGTGTGAGATCCGAGGGCTGTGATTCTCACTCTTCCCACCTCACACTCGCTCGCGGCACTAACGGTGAGTGTGTTTAATCGAGGACTAACATGCACTGACACACACACACACAGAACGGTTCATGTTTGATGCTGAATGGTAACCCACAAACCCAGAACAGAGCTCATCTGTATGCGACTGAAAATCCACAAAATCAGTTTTTGAGGAGATAGCTCATTAAAAAAGGATTGTCTTTCCATTTCTGGTAAATGGAGCAAAAATATTGATGACTCATCCTGCCTCATGTCTCTGAAAGCCCACTTCCGACACATATTAAAATGAATGCTTTGGTGAATTATATTTATGACACAAAAGTGTTGTAATTATGACTTAATTCTTCATTATTTCAACACTTTATCATTTTTATTTCTTAAATATGACTTGTCATAACCTTAATTTGAACTTTTCGTGTCACAATTTCAACTTTTCATGTCATGATTATGACTTTTACACTTTAGTTTGGCATAATTCTGAACATTATGATATATACAGTCAACGTTCTGACATAAGAAATGTAAATTGCGACATTAAAAAGGCTTTAAGTTGAAGTTTTTACAAAAGTCAACCTTTTAGTTCATAATTTCAACTTTTCATACTCTTGTCCTTTTTATGTCATAATGTTAACTTTCTGTCTTTACCAATTTTTTTTTAAACATTACAATCTTGACTTTTCATGCCATAATTTTGATTTAGTTTGTCATGATTTCAACTTTGTTCAAACTTTGAGTTTTTGTTGTAGTTTTAACATATCATATCATAACTTTTTATGTCATATTTATTACTTTTTATATGTCATAATTTCAGCTTTTTTGTCATTATTGTATTGTCTATTTTTTTTTGGCTTTGTATGTCATAATTTTTGTATTATTTCTATATCTGATGTCAGTTTTGACAGATGTCGCTATGACTTTCTGACATAAAAGTGTTTGTTTGTTTTTTTTGTCTGAAGTTTGAGACTGTGAGTGATATTTATGACCATTGCACTTAAAAAATATTCACCAAATAATGCCTTTTAGTATCATTTGTTAATGTTAAAGCTTTGCTGTGCTCCTGAAACGACCCTTTAGTGTTATATAAAGCATTTTAAGGTTTGCCATGAAGTGTTGCTGGAAACAGACTTTAACAAAAGAGGGATGCTGAAATTCAGACCTGAGTTTCTGTGGCGCAGTCAGTATCTTGGGAAGGATTTCAGAGATTTGCTCTTCTGCTCGGCCTGTGGAAGACGGTTTGTGCATTTTAAGTGCGTCTCGTCTCTTTTTGTGACCTTACCGGCTTTCTGTGAGCATATCGATTTTTTCTCCCGCATTTCAGATAATTGCCAGATACTCTGAACCCAATATTCCCCGTGCTTCTGCGCCGGCCAATGAGAGAGTAACGGGATACTCCAGGCTTCACTACGAGCTTACGTAACGCTCCGAGCCTCGCGAGCAGCTGCGCCACGGCACCGAGCGCGAGCCTCTGAAACCATAGCAACGGCCGAGGAGAGCAGCTGCGCTCGTTGATGCTCCGCGAGGATTCATATCTGAACTTTATGACATAACAGCACCACGACGTGACGCTGATGACATAAGACATATTCAGCGCTCAGTCACGGGTTCAACTCTGAAATCGGAGCAGCGCAAACCTTCACAGCTTGTTTTTTTAAACTGCTCACTCACATTTTTCAACTCTACACACAAATGCAAGAATTGCACAATGAAGCACTGCATTCAAAATATGACAAATGCACCACAAAAGACAACATTAGCAAGCACTTTGTACAAAGAGAAGTGTGTTTTCATGAAAGAATCAAAGTGTTTTTTTTAGTGTGTGCTTCTGCTGTTTTTCAGAGACTGTGACAGGTAAGATTCTGTCTAAGCAGATGAAAAAACATGATCCAGTCTTACTTGTTCATGCATAGTTTATTAAAACCCTATGTTTTTTTCTTAAACTGAAATAAAATAAACATTATCTAAATAATTAATAATGTAACGACGGATTGGCATGTTCATGTTTCTCTGATATCAACTCCTGTTATTTGTGCGTTTAGTTTAAAAACACATTTTAAAATCAAACTTTTTTTTTTTTTTACAAAATATTAAAATTAAATTTAATAACAATAAACATAAAAATTATTCACGTTTATGATGCTCTGAGGTGAATTCATGGTGAAATGACATGCAAAGAAAAAGGATTTTAAAAAGATAAATGCTTTCTGTAATTGCTAATAATATTAATACTTGTTGCAATTGTTTCATGTTGACCCAATCAAATTGACTTGAAATATTAATAATAATAATAACAATTATTATTTTATTTGTTGTATTGTTTTATTGTGTATGAAAAGTGTAAAATAGTTTAAGAAAATTATTTTAAAATTATTTAAGTTTAAAAAGTTTTAAAAGAATAACTTTGATGTTTTCAGTCTGAAAAAGTTAGAATAGATAGTTAGATTATAAAGTAAGTTGATAGAAAGACAGATGTTGTAACTAGCATGAATAGCATATTACTAGCATGTTGTTAGCATGATTAGCTATAGCACTTTGCTAGACTCTGCCAGAAAAATCATAAATAGCCAATAACACCAACACGAAGCATTAGGTTTTATTTATTTAGGAAATACCAGAGCCATTGAGAATCAATACAAATGTCATTTGTTGTAGCTATGGTAACGTCCGGCCGAGACCGCGACGCCAGCAAAAAACATGCAGCGATTCCAACGCTTGCTCGAGTCAGAGCGGTCTGAAGAGCTGGAGCTAAAGCTAGGAGAAGTAGAGCTTCATCAGAAGAAGTTTAAATAGGTTAGATTTCAGTTCAAGCCAAATTAGTAATAATAATAACAACAATAATCATACCATTTGTTGTAGTTGTTTTATTTTGACCCAATCAAATTGACTAATAATAATAATAGTTTATATAATAGTTGAACTAATAACTGAACTGACACAATTGAAGATGCAGTGTACTGCGGTCAGAAAAACTGTGAGTTCGTCTGTAAGCCACTGGATCTCTGAATATTCCATGTATTGATCAGTGTGTGTCATACAACGAGATAAACACACTCTCCCGGCCGCAGATGTGTGTGTGTGTGTGTGTTTGAGTGAGTGAGGGTGTGTGTGTGTTAGAGTGATGAGTGCACCTGGTATTTATCACGTTATGGGGACCAATTGTCTCCACAAAGATAGGAATAGCAGTAAATGTTGAGCTTGTGGGACTTGTTAGGTCTCCATGAGGAAACAAGCTTATGAATCTCACCGAATGAAGTGTTTGAGAATGTAGAAGTGTGTAGTGTTTCCTGTAAGGGGTAGGTTTAGGTGAAGGGTCAGTGTAGGACAATACCACATACAGTCTGTACAGTAGAAACACCATTACACCTATGAAGAGACCCCAGAACACATGAGTGTGTGTGTGTTTGAGTGACTGTGCGTGCGTGTGTGTGTGTGTGTGTGTGTGTGATGGAAAAGCAGGCCAGTGCTCGTCATGCTGTTCTTCATGGCCCGGGGCTTGTGTCATGCCACATGACTGGATGGCTTCATGTTAAATATTCATTTCACAGGAGGAGATAATCATGTTATTTTTATCTGACTGACTCTAAAAGCTCTTTGAGGTTTTACTTCCATAAATTTATGAGGTGAAAGTGTCAATAAGATATATATATATATATGAGTTGATAGATGATGAGCACAGTACGGATGAATGAGAAGGTCAATAACAGAATGTGGGTGTTTTAGACAAGGTCTCATAATGAAATGGAAAAAATTATTCTTTCTAGTAATGAAAGATTGACATCGTATTTTTTTTTGTAAAACTACAATAATCTTTCTTTTATTCACTAATTACTACTAAAATATTTTTTTAATGTAGACTATTAATTGTTACCAGCCACCTTCAAAAGCAATCAGAAATTAGATTCATAACTCATTGCCATATTAGCTTTGTTCATTATATTTATGTATAATTATTATTTCAATATCAATAAGATTATATTATTTATTTTTTATTATAAGTTTACATAAATTTTTACTTTAATATATTCTGTTTTTATTTTAATTATGTTTTTTTTTTCGTTTCAGATTTTTAAAATCATGTTAAAAATAAATAAATAAATAACCCCTTAAAGTTTTATTGTACTACAGTTTGCTTTACTTTTAGTTATAAATATTTACATACTACGTTTAGTACTGTCTTAAATACAAAAACATTTGCACTGTTAATGTGCAGAAAAAAGTCAACTTTTTGTGACAACATGCCCCAAAGGCTTAGATACTGTATGTTGTTACAATACAGGGGGCAAGTTGTCACAGTTCACTTGCCATTAATGCGCACTTAGTAAATGCTTTTCACCAATGTTTGAAAGTGATTTAATTTAATTTAAGCAATTATCAAAAGACTGCAACATTTAAAACGTGTGTGACAACTTGCCCCACCTTGCATGTTTACTGGTAATCTTCTATAAAATAAATAAAAATTTGTGTTGTTTGTTTAAATGAATGTATTTAGGTTAATTTAGTGATGCTAAATACATTTTTGGGGTTTTGATAAAACCACTTAACTCAAACATTACCATTTTTCTGTCCAGAACAGCCGCTCGGTGTTGTTATTTAACCAAAAAAATATGGCAAAACACATCAGATTATTGCCTACCGGAAAAGAAAATAATCATTTTCACCATTTAGTTATGTAAACCAATGAATGTTGCATGAGGAGCTTTATTTGCTCAGCTGCTTGAGACGGCCTGAGAGCTGTTCATACTTACGTAATCTCACTCTCGGCACTCCCAGAATGCCACTGTACTGTACACATTTAACTTCATAACTAATGGAAGACTTCATTGGCTTCACGCATGAGGAATCTGCAGAATAATCGTAATCTGCAGCGCCCGAGCCCTGCGGATCAAATCAGTGCTGCGGCCTGCGTCTTCTCACATCCACAGCACACATTTATCATCTCACTCATATATTTTGTCTTCTGTTCATATGTTACAGTATGCATATTTCCTCTTGAATATATTCAGCTCTCGGTGGCAGAAATGATGGAAAGGTCACATTATGCATATTTTATGCTTCATTACTGAATGAATATGGACAGTGTGGCAGATTAAAACATTGAAGTGAGTGCATTTTGCTTACATAATATACAATAGAAACAACCATGTCAGAAAGAATTACCATGATTTTAGACATAAAGACATGAAGCCGAGATATTTTTACTTTCACGTGGTAAAATCAATTAAAAGCTTGTCCTCAAGTAACTTAATGCTTTTAAAAAACAGTGGCAACTGCAATGTGAGAAACACACCAATATCCAATAAATAGTTCTGTTATGATTAATGTTAAATAGTTCATCTGCCATATAATATTCTGCCTTAAAATCATTGATATCGAAACTGAGAAACATAGTTGTTTGGTTAAATTTTCATTGGTATCAGTTTTTAATCCTTTTTTTCCTGAACTTAGTGAATCTATATGTTTGGATGTATGGAAATATGCATTGTACTAATATTTTATGGTATTTTATTGTTTTAAATGTTATTAGCATAGGAGACTCTATTTGTTGACTAAGCCATAATTTTTTGTTTGATTTTTACCTGTAATTTAAATATACATAATGCACATATATATATATATATATATATATATATAGCTACATAAACTGCGTTAAGCTAACTGAGACTTGTCAAGCTTTGGATAAAAGCATCTGCTTTCAATAATGTGCATTTAAATGAATACAGTAATACTACAGTAAAACTATGGTGGGGAACTACTACTACTTGGTGGGGAAATTATTCCACGCTGTAAAAAAAGACAGTGAATTTAATAGTAAAGAACTGTAAAAATTCCCCTTCTATATACGGTGTCATTTTATGTATGTCATTTTACAGTAGTATACTGTTTTTGGAAGTGACTATGATTTACAGTGAATAACAATAAATTGAGATTCCCAGAATTGCCTATATATATGTTATTATTTAAAAGCTGCTAGTAATGGGCTTTGGTTCATCATGTGACTTTCTCATCATCACCTATTTGGTGCTTATCAGTGTAAAGCTGCAAAACAGATTTCAGTACTTTAATAGGTTAATATATTAACAATACATCAGTTAATAAAATTGCGGTATTTAACTGTAAATTTTAGTTAAAACCGTAAATCCTAAATCGTTGCTACCGTATTTTTACTGTAAATTTTATGTTATCTTTTCATAACGCTACCATTTGATAAAAGCAGTCATGCAGTGAAGCTTGTGTCCATTTCTCCTGCAGTAGAATCAGTGTGGTGCGTCCAGGAGCGGCTCGTGTGTGTGATACGCTGTCTGCTGAAGTGTTTGGGACTCTGATATCGAACCGCTGCTGTTCTGACGCTGGCACTATCTGTCCTCTCTCTCTCTCACTCACAGCCAGCGCCAATCAGACGGCAGCTGGAAGCATTGATCCCTGTGGCTTACTGATGCATTGGCCCGTAATGTGATGGTGTTTCATTATTGAGTCTCTCTCTCTCTCTCTCTCTCTCTCTCTCTCTCTCCGCCTCAGGGCTCGTCCCTCGCACGCCCAGACCGGGGCACACAGTGAGCCTGGAGTTAGTTGGTCGGTTTATCCGGGCCGGCTCAGATGTTGAGATTTCACCTGACTGCATTTTTCCATAAGACACAGGGAAGTCACTGGAAGGATTTGCTAAAAGCATAAAGTATGCCAAAGGGACAGCAAAGCAAAGTGCGGGCCGCTGAAGATGCCGAGCCCAGCGAAGAACTCGATGTTTTTACTGTCATACAGTAAGTTCAGTGACTCTTCAAGCTTTTATTGCACAGATGCTTTTCTATGTTTATTGCATTGGATTGTGCAGCAGAATTCATGCATTTTGCTTTGGCAATTTTAGAATTAAACCAACTCAATAATGCATGTGCTTCCTCCGTGGTGGTGGATTATTTTTTCTTTACTATTCAGATTTGACATTGAAGCGAACAAAGCATCGGAATTGTTATTTGACGCTTTAAAAAAAATATTTTTAAGGTATGTTTCACAAGAAAACACAAATTCTACTTTATTTTTACAATTCCCTTCAGTGTTGCCAAATCTGCATTTTTTTTTTCTGTGGAATTAGGATATTTTTATATTGTTTTTTTTTTTTTTTGGAGTCCACAGGTTACAGTGATCTCGCTGAAATGTGAACACTGTGATGAAAAAAACACGACTGAGCTAGTTTTGATAAGCAGTCCGGCTCGTTTTTTTTTCCACATACCTGGCAACCCTCATTGTTGTGTTGCCATTTCTTAGTAAGTATTTGTAAAGTTTTGCCATTTTTAAGTGAAAAATATTTCAAAGTGAAATTTCTAACTGAAAAATGTTTATAAAAAGTAATATTACTGTACCATGAATTTGTTAAAATGGTTGACTTTTAGGTTTTACATTTTTTTCATTATCACAGCCCGAATCACATTGATAAGCTCATATTAAATGTATTAATATTTAATGTTTTGTGTGTGCGTTTTACACTAATAAAAAATGGTAAAGAAACAATTTTCACTCATAAATTACTAGTAATTTTCACAAACAGTTACAGCAAATAACACACTGAAATGAACACGAAATAACTGAAAGTATTTTTTTGTAAACTGTAGTCTTTACAGTGTATTTTTCTTTCATCTTGTATAGTTTTGTTGATGTTTTGGAGAATGACGGTGAAACACAACCGGTTCGTGTTGACATCAATCTGATTCTGATGATTCTGTGCAAAAATGCGAAAAGAATTTAGATGCACAGCTTTTGAAATGCTTGTCATATTCCTCATTTGTAAGTTGCTTTAGATAGAAGCATCTTTGAAATTCATGTAAATGTATGCTGGGTGTCCGTTTGTTTTGCAGTCATAATAGCTTACATGATAATACGGTTAGTAATATATTTTTGTTACCGTTTTTTCTGAGACCCACCGGTTGAGCCCGCTCTTGTCGGGTGTTTTGATAGTCATTAGAGGAATGTGAACGCTTGTCTTTGGCCCATTTGACAATTTTACACCTTCATTTTGTTTGCTTTTCTTTATATTATTGCTGATGTGTATAATTCCTTCTTGTTGGATCCCATTTAACTCACAGAGCCAACTATAAGTAAGTAAGTTTTTCTGAGAAACCATTTCTCTTTAACTCACCCACATTGTTAATCTCTGCCTAAAAATAACATTGACCAATGAGCATCTGCTGTGTCTGCCATGTTATCAGACAAGATTTTCCCTTCTTTCTAGTGTAAGTCTGTGTGTTTGGACAGTTTTAAACAGAACTGTAAAGAAAAGAACCAATATAGGGTTTCTGCAGATCCTAAAAGTGTAGCACAAATTAAGATCTTAAATCAGAGCAGAAGGTCTTCAGTTCATGAAAGCATTAAATGTTGCATGCACCGAAAAAGCAAAAAGTTCAAAGTTCTTTAAAAAGTCTTAAATTGACCTTCATACACCTGCAGAAAGCCTGATGAAACATTGCTTACCGGATCACTATTGTTAGTGAAACTCAGAGAGGAAAAATGTAATTATTGACATAAATATAGAGACGTTCCTGTTATTAATCAAACCACAAATCAAGTACATTTTACAAAGCACCACAACATTTCTCTCTTTATTTCAAACCATAAGAGATTCTAATAATCACTTTAACTGCCCAAAACAGGACAGCACTGAATATTTAATCAGACAAATATGTGAACAGTGTGTCTCGCTCACTATATTTAGAGCAGATTAATGCTGGACGTCCTTTGGCTGGGAAACAGGTGATTTAGCTGACAGGTTAGTTGGCACTTTGAGTGACAAAATGACTCCCTTTTGTGTACCTCTCTCAGATGTTGTGCATAAATGCATTTCATTGACTGATAACGTCTGTTTAAAGAGCGTACTGTAACTTGAGCATGAGAAATCATTTGATCTCTGGGAAATCTTACTCACACACATTGTTTTGCTATAAGAAAGATTATCTTGAGATATCTGTTTTCAAAACAAAGTCAGATGAAGCAAGAAAATAGAGTTTTGTATACATACACACACACACACACACACATATATATATATATATAAAACAGATAGCTCCATTCAAAAAGTATGATTTTTTATTATTGTAATGTTCTTACGGTGTTTTATTGTTCAGCTTCTTTATTTGTTTTTTAACCTAATCAAAATAAGCCAACTGCAGTTTAATTGAGATTTATTGGAATGCAATTAATCTTTTTTTTTTTTAAATAGTTTAAAACAGACTTCATTTGTGTCAGTTGTTCACATAAATACCACTATTTTACTATTATTAGCAAATGTGGAAAGTTAGGGATAGTTAGATATAAATATATGTTGCACACACATGCAACAATTACTTAAATATGTATTCAACAGATGGTGCAGTGAAGGTATGCTTGTTTCTTATGCTTTTAAGCTCTAAAATACTGAGCTGTCTGTCAGTTTAAACACTAACCTGAATCCCTGGAGAGATTTTCCCTCCACGTCTTCTAGCTTACTTGAAAGTTTCTGCAGTACATCAAACAAATTCCATCAAGTGCTTGCTGAATTAAGCTGGGGCGGATTTAAAGAGTCCAAGTTGGTAAATGAATGAAATCAGCAGCTTTTGGCTTTAGAGGAGAGTCCAGAGCGGCCGAAGCCCAGCACATGACCTTAATATTCCCAAACATTCCTATTTGACGTCTGACCGACGCACATTTACAGTATACCCAGAGCTCTGTGTGACTGTGTGTTGTGACAGAGAGCTGAAAAGCTTTGGCTTATTCTGACCTACATATTGTGACACATTTTCTTAGTTTTCCACTACTGTAATGATACAGCGTTTGGATGGGTACAAATAAATATGACTCGCTGAAGCATGATTCATTTCAGCATTAAGACAAAACACTACAGAAACACTGAGTTTCCTTCACTGGTCGGTTCTGAAATTAAGGCTTGTTTTGCTTTCATAAAGTATTTTTCCTTCAGACTATAGTGGAAAGTAAAATACACAAAATACACTTATTTTTATGCACTTTGGCTATTTGCGTTTGCAGATTTCATTTTCTGTTTCTGTTTCAGCATTTACTGAGGGGTTTGTTCATATATCATTCGCTGGTTTTATTGATACTTTCGATTTTTTTTTTTTTTTTCAAAATATTTTTTCTCCACTTCAGCAGTACTTTTATAAACCAGATTTTACAGTATTATTTCTATCTTAATTCTGAAGGTTTTCATAGAGGGGTTTGTCCATGTATCATTCGCTGATTTTATTATTGCACTTTATCTGTTTGCATCTCTAAATATCAATTATATTATAAGTGACATTTTTAAATGAGTTTTTTCTCAACTTCAGCAGCACTTTTATCAACCAATTTTTACAGTTTTATTTGTGTCTAAATTATGAAGGTTTTTATAGAAGGGTTTGTTCATATATCTTTTGGTGATTTAATTATTGCACTTTATCTGTCTCATTACATATCAAATACAATACATATTTTATTGTCTGTTTTCTCAAAATGAGTTTGTTTCTCAGCTTCAGCAGCACTTACATACACAAAAACTTACAGTTTCACTCCTCTCTACATTCTGAAGGTTTTTACTGAGCTGTTTGTTGATATATCACTCAGACCGATTTTTTTTTTATTTCTAAAAATGTTGACAGTATTTTCTGACGTATAGAGTCATAAAATCAGAAATCCAAACATTAATTTTGAACCTAAAAATCTGCTGTAAAGTCGTGCATATTTCATTAGATAATGCTTTATTTGCATATTTAAACATAGCATTTCAGAAAACTTCACATTTAGTCAAATGATGATGATATCCATTAATTACTACTGCTGTCAAACAATGAATAGCATCAAAAATAAAGCTTTTTGTTAGTATATTTGTTTGTACAGTGTATATTTATTATGAATATATAAACACACACATACAGCATACATTTTGAACATGCTTGCATGTATTTAGATATTCATATTTATATTGATATAATTTATACTATATATATATATATATATATATCATCGCTGTCAGGCGGAAACCTCCTAAATCCAAATTGTGTCAATTTCATATTTTTTCACAAATTGATGCTGTTGGACAGTCCCGACATGGGTCTATTATTTTTTATAAATGATTAACCAATGTAAAGTGCTAAAAATAGCTTGAGCGCAAATCTCGTAACTCCACTGGACACTTGAACTAGTAACCCCAGCTCTTCTTCACTCAGCATGGCAACGAATCTTTGTACAATAGACTTCAGGTACAATAGGTTTTGGAGATGCGAGGATTCTGGCCGACAGCAATGATATACATAATAAATATACACAGTACACACATATATTATGTAAACAAAACATTTATTTAGGATGTGGTTGATTGCAATCAATCATTAACCTCTTACCTCTTAACCTCTTTTACATGCCTTAAACAAGAACATGCTCCATCTGAACAGCAGTTGAGAGGGTCTAATGTAATGTTTGTGCTGATGTTCACAGCAGAGGCAGACAGACAGATGTTTTAGTAATCCCATGTGGGACGTCTGTGATGTATTAGCTGCAAAACAAAATCAGAACAATGTGGCACATGCATTACGATAAAGACAAAAAATAAAAATACAACGCAAATGCACAGTATTACACACAAATGCATGTTCTGCAACTTTATATAATCAGGATATGAAATGAGTGAGTGTTTTTTTTATTGCTGTCAGAGTAATTTGAGCTGGAGGTAGAGCTCGAATATATCTTATGTTGCTAAAAATGAAATTGCAGATTTTTGCACTCTCCTGGCTGGATTTGTCACATGACATAAACTTATATTAACCTACATTTTTCAGTTCATAACTGAACTAAATACAGTACGTTATAAATGAATGTAGCCTATCCAGGCAGAAAGTTAAATATATGAGAAATTATATTCTTTGTTAAAATAAGACAAAGAGGCAACCATCTCACTGATGTCTAAGTAGCCTTTGTTTGTGTGTGTGTGTTTGTGTGCACATGTAATGATTTGAGCTGAAGGCCAATGCATGGTCATTTCTACCTGCAAGGTCACTTTTCATCACTTCCACAAGTGGAAATGAAGGTTTCCATCAATAATAATTTCCCCACACTGGAACTGTTGCTTTATGTCACATCATGCAATGCTGCCTTTCATCCCACTTTCTGATTCCATCTAATGCTCTGATTCACATTTAGATTAATAACAGAGCTGTTTGATATTCTGCCAGACAAACACATGTGGAAGAAAGGGGATATTTTCATGCAATGTCTTTGATATATCTAATAGTTTCAGTGCTACAACTCATTTCAGTTAGGGCTAGGACTATTTTTTTCCATTTAATTAAAATAGCTTGTACAAAATATGGCAGCGTTTTAAAATTACGCAATTACATTTAAAGCACCTTCATAAGTTGTAATACAAATATAAAGCAAAAACACACCAAAAATGTAAAGTTCATCAGTAATAAAATAATTTAAATTCAGCTATAAACATCTCTGAAGACACCACTACTCAACAAAGGAAATTTATACTTTCCAAAAGGTTTCCAGAACATTGGTCACTCTAACAGATATAGCCCCGTCCCAAACTCATGCCATTGGTTAACCTGATTTTTGTCACAGTTTTTTTTCTTTTTTTTTTTGTCGCAAATTTTTGTTGATTTTAAAGTTGATTTTAAAATGCACAGTATTTAAAATAAAAATAAAGCTCCATAAACATTTGCCTTTTTACAACACTGGAGAAATATTTCATATAAGTAGCCAAGTGGTAAAGAGCAAAGACTGAAAGTGTAAGTATTTGGACAAGGTTAAGCTATCGTTAAAATCAGTTTCTGTAGGGAAAAAATTAATGCTGTTTTTACTTCTGGAACAGAATGTAAACAGTGCTATTGTCTACTGTTTATTATTATTATTATTATTAGTTACCTTAATTTGAAATTTTTATTGCAATTTTTATAACAACGAACATAAGGGAAATAACATAAATCCAAAACAAATAGGCTATAATAATAAGCAGACAATACAAAAATAATAAAAGAGGGAAGACAGTAAGAAATCCATGTCCATAAACAAGTAAACAATAGTTACAAATGATTAAAACAATGGTCTTTAAAATAATATACTGTACTACTTGTTTGCCGATTTCTTGTTTGTATACAGGTAGTGAGCTATTTTAAAAGGCATAAAATATTTTTTTTTTTTTGAGTTGCGCGGTATTGTTTATTTAAATTTAAATTAGTTACATTGACGACAAGTTTCCGGAATGAAAATCGCTATTGGTCACACTAAAAAGTAGATCCGCCTCAAACTCAGGCCATTGGTTAAACCGATTTTTGGCGCAAAAAAATGTTTTTTTGTCGCACCTTGACGCATAATAGAGATTAGAACATGCGCGCACAGGTGTTTATTCTCTGTTTGCTCACCTAATAACTTTCTCCTCTCTCCTCGCTTTACTCCTCCCACTCCTCATCTCTATATCTTCCTCCTCCTCCTCCTCGGAACACCCACGCGCTTCTCCATTCCCATCCAGTCTCGCGTCGCGCGCTGACGCTGACCTTTGCACGCGTCGCGAGATTATTCATTATAAATGGTCATCTGAGATTAGATGGAGCATCTATCGGTTGAGATCCTCCTCCTCCTCCGCTCGGTCTCTCGCTCCATCTCGCTCTCCTCCTCCATCGGTTTCCACAGCGATGGGAAATTGAATAAAGTTGGCCGAGGGCATCTGGAGACGCGAAGGATGTAAATCTGAGGAAAACGCGGATCGGGTTTCACGCAAACGACGCACAGCCATGCAGGAGATCCTCGCGCTGACTTGAGGAAACCTCCGACGCGTTCATTTGGTCAACGATTCACGCCGAGGCGTTTGCGGAATGGAATCGAAGTGAGTTCGGAGGCGATCCGGATCATGGACGTGTTCAGCTTCGTCAGGATGCCCAAACTAGCAGGGTGAGTCTGAGACCGCCGCAGTCATTTACACCAATGCACTTTCGGCACATGTTTACGCGCGCGTGTAACGAGTATTTGAGTGATGGTCAGCGGTATGGGAAGCTTGCAGGAGTGATGTCAGGGGAATTGATGGACAACGCCGCTGTCGCATCTCTTCTCCTCTCCTCATATCGTTCGTTCAGAGCTGAATGCATCTGGAAAGGCTGCTTCTGTGTCTTGGTTCAAACGCGTTGTTACTGTGGAGGAATAATGCTGAATGCCAGTGCGATGCTGAAGATGAATCTGTAAAGCTCCAGAAAACAGTCAATCACTTCAGTGCTCGAAATCTGCTCGTTTTCCATTCACTAAGCAGTTA
>JAUMHP010000057.1:20764773-20782380 GCA_032361065.1 Enteromius trimaculatus
ATAATAATAATAATAATTTAAATAAAAAAATGAATGCATAGAACAAATTATTCTATAGATATTTTTATATATATATATATATATATATATATTAATTTATTAATTCATTCAGCTATCTTTGTACACAAAGTTAAACAAAGTGAAAATGAGTGTTTTTAATCACAGTACAGTTTTCACCTCATAAGAATCAGAGGTTTCATACTTCTGTACAGTAAGCTGTAACGTACGCCGCCGTTAAACATGAATAATCCACGGTATTTGAACACTTAGTGCTCTTCATGAATTGTGCAGCTGATGTTCCCTCAGTAGTGTGCGACGGCTCTTGGCTACGGCGCGGTGATCATTTATTGATGGTTCTCTGAGAGGCTTGTGTTTCTCCGTCCGGTTCGGTTACTGCCCAAAATCCCCATCATGAAACAGAGCTAACGACCGAACATCGCTGAGAAAACCCAGTTAATGAAGCAGCTGCTGGAGAAAATGGACAAGTGTTTTGAGCGTCTGTGTTTCCGTACTGAAGACCCGGCGTTTAACGTTGTGAGTTGATGGTTTTGTTTGCTTTCTGAAGATGAAACTGATGACTGTGTATCTATTGCTTATTAAAATCTTTTAATCTGTTTTAATATCTGTGCTGTATGTGACACATATCACGTCTACTGAGTGTTGCACGGAAGCAAAGCATTGCATAAAGTCCATGTTTAAAAGTGACTTCTCAACATTTAAAGAGACATAACATCACCCTGCATCATGCAACACTCGTTGCTTGCTACTTTCCTGCTTCTGATCTCAAAACTAATCTGTTTCGCTCTTTCATGTCACACTTTCACAGAATTTGATGCATTCTGTAGCATTTTTTAATTTGATAACAGTTCATAAACTATATAGGCATGCACAATATTTCTAATAAAATACTGCTTACGTTACAAAAACATGCATTTATATATATATATATATATATATATATATGGTATGTAGTTTATTTATAGTTATTTTCTGTTATTATAAAAGAACTGTTGTTTCAAATACGTTTTTGTTACATAATGTGTTATTTTATAAGTTTTCCTGTTTCACCTAAAGGCTATGCCTTTGCCAGGCCACTGAAACTTGTTCTTAATCTGTTTTGCCTGGGTAAATAAAGGTAAAAAAATCAATAAATGAGAATAATTGGCTTATTTAAGCACAGGAGAGACTTGGTGTTGTTTCCAAACAAAAGGAAATATATCCGTATATGTATTGGCTATCGGCCTAAAAAGAATAAAAAATATCCCTTTATCAGCAAGAACTCCTAAAAGAAACCCCGCACAAACCATAGGATTCCTGTTTTACATTTAACAACGATTTAATCATTTCTCTGCCTGTTTTCAGACATTATTTCATGCATAATCTTTCAACAAAAAAAAAAATTAACTCTACATCATCAAACCAAGGCCTTTTTTTAAAAAAATCAACTATTATTTTCATGTCTTTTCAAACCTTTTTTCCTGCAATAAAATAGCAGAATGCATTTCTCGTACAAAGGAAAATATCATAGCAGTAACCAGTGCATGATTTTCCTCTGAAGTCATACAGTAGCTGTTTTTTTTTTTTTTTTTATAAGCATCTCAAGACATGTCACACCAGCTTTGTAATGAGAATTTGGTGGGAGAATGTTTAATTGTCTTGAGAATAAAGATTTTAATGGTCCTAAAAATAGGCTTCACAGGGACTGCTGGTGATCAGGTCAGAATCTGCACCTGTAGGATTTACATTAAAACATCTCCAGTATACATAAACCAAAGCCTTTTACTCATGTTTATATGTTTTACTTCATCATAGTTGTTCATTGAAAGGTTTTTTGTTGTTTTTGCTGTTATCTTTTTGTTGCTTAAATAAAAAAAAGATGATTTTGATGATAATACTTGCTGCTTCAGTAAGACTGTCATGCATTTTACTTGTTTCAGATCCATTCCACAATGAGCTGACGCAGCTTATTTTGCTGCTGAATAATTTTATTCTCAGAAAAATACTGTGTATAAACGAGGCGTAGCCACCGGCAATGCTTTAAACGAAGATCCGTGCAAAATGAGTTATCTTATGTTAGAAGAGATGCTATAAGGAATATAATATAAAAAAGAACAACATTTAACATAATCATTTTTAACACATTGTAATACAATATTTGTAATATATATGTTTTTTTTTTAAATATATATTTTACTGCTTTAATTAAAAGTGTTCAAGTAGAGACCCAACGTGACCCACCGAAGGCAATGGCTTGTTTTGACAACATGCAGACAGCTCTTCGTCACGCAAAAAAAGACACCGTGGAGGTTAAGCTAGCAGTGGACTCCCTCCAGGAAAAGTTGGTGAGAATTGAAGATTAAAGCCGCCAGTCCAATATTCGTCTGGTGGGGCTGAAAGAGGGTGTAGAAGGAGATGACCCACTAGGATTTATACAAGATCATCTCCCTAAATGGATTCCCTCTCTTGCTGGCAAGGTAATGGAGATTGAAAGAGCGCACCGTATTTACAGCGGTGAACGTTCGAAATCAACCCCTCGCACATTTATTTTCAAGACGCTGCGTTATCGAGATTGGAACGCAATCCTGAATGGGGCCCGTGCTGTTGGACAAATTCTTCATATGGGAGCGCCACTGCTTTTCTTCCCAGACTATATCATCCACACAGCGTTTAAGAGGAGAGCGATGGCGTCGGCGAGGAAGAAGCTAACTGGTGAAAACCGGTTGGAAAGTTGGCTGTCGAGTTGGATTCTGCCACAGAATCTTCTCAGAATGAAGCTGCAGTGGTGGCATCAGGAGAATCAGAGATGAACGATTCCCAATTTTGCTGAGAAAATTGTCTATCCAGTAGATGTTGACGGACGACCCGAATGGCTAGGTTGGCCACATATCCATAGACTTAGACTTCAGGGCTCGCAAAATCGCTAACCCGAAGCAACTGCGTCTTCAAGTCGGGCTACCAAAATCCGTCTCTACCCTGCCTGTCAGGCTATCACATAGGGAGGAAAAATACATTTAAATGCTTTTGCATTATTACACAAATATGTTTGGGTAATTACGTCATTTTTGCGCATCGGGGAGCCACTGTCAGTTAGGTTAAGTATTGAAATTGCGTTTGAATTCATCGGGCGCACGCGCCTGGACAGAAGTGAACTAGTCTGTCGAGTTTGTTAATCGGACTGGTTACAAACGCAGCTAATGAAGGGTAATGAAGTTGGACTCTCAGGTTATTCTGCTGTGGGATCTGTTTCCCATACATTTATTCATAGCGACCTGCCACCCAGACATTTCCGAAAGGCTTCGTCGAATAAACATGAGCAACTAAAGCACGTATAAAAACCCAAAATCTATCACTGTATTTTCTGAAGGAAGACTGTCTTTAGTAAATGCCGTTTTCTCTTCCAGGATTCTCCTTTTCCCTGTATCCGTGTTAAAAGCTCCCTGGTCAATAAAAATACCTTCTCATCCTGTGATAAACTTCTTTATAGATATAGATTCTAGTATTGCTTGTGAGTATCATTTATAAATCACTTATGGCACGGCAGTATTTAAACATTCAGACTGAGGGTTTCTGGGATTGATTGATTACGAACACTGTCTGGGGGAGTTATTTTGTTGCCTCAAAAAACCCAGCTCATCAAATGACTCGTGAGTTAATCTATAAGGCATATGCCACTTGTTTATTACATAAAATGAAAAGAACCTCTTCTTTGTGACTGTAGCAGTTCAAGTCAAGGTACATGTATTCATATTCATCCTCAGTACAGGACTTATTGTCGGATCTTCTGAAAACTCTGATTCAGAAGGACCCATTGCTCTTTCTCCTATTGGATGATTCTTCATTGTAACTGTCAGTTAATCAAGAAAAGATCCTGTTCGCCGAAAGGGTCATCCTGAAATTGTGGTGCGATCCATCTATTTTCATCCATTTACATGGATGTCGTACTTCCTGGACATTGCCCACTTGGAATGCACCACAGCCAGAATACATGGTGCCACCAGAGAGACAATACAAGTTTGGTTTGACATTGAGACTTTATCAGACCTATTGAAGTCCTGACATGGACATGTCATTTCACCACTATTGGTTTGAGTTTCCCTTTTTGGTTTGCACGGTCTCCGGCTAAAACGTTTTGCTTTTGCATCCTATAGTTATATGGGAAGAGACTGGGCTCTGTTGTAAATCGTTAAATATAGTCTTAAAGGTCTAATAAATCATTTAAAAGTGTTAAAATTAATAACTACAGTTGTTCATGAAGGTCTATATGTTTATGTATAGATGTTTTATCCAGGATATGTTTTATTTTACGATTTTTTTTAATATAATTTTTTTGTTGTTTTGATTTTTAAATACTTTTAATATATTAAATACATATTAACATTAATTTATAAATATACTTTTTTCAATTTTTTTTATTTTTATATGTAATACCAAGAAATGCATAAATGAGACACTTTGCTGCATGTAGGACTATATTGAGAAAACAGTAGGTTAAATGTTTATTAATTATGGATCAGTTTGTGAGTTTTCAGTGCTTTCTTGCATGACTAATGCACATAATCATGGTGAAGTTTAAATAATAAATGCAAAGAATCTCGTTACGAGTCAGGAAAGCTTCTAAAAGTGCAGTCTGTTATTCATCCTGTGAGGAGATTCAGACCGCTGGAAGTTTTCCTCGTGAAAGTGTGCATCAGTTGCGGAAGACGTCTTTTGATGGCGTTTTAAGGATTTGAATTTTATTACTGTAATTCAGTTACTAGGTTTCGCTGACAGACTGCAGCTCATTTAAGATCATATTCCTGTCTGCATCCTGCTGTTTTTGTCTGATGTCATTATATTAAATTGATTTATATAAAAAAAAAGAAATGCTTTCAGGTTTTAGTTCTTTCAGAAGTTGGTATGGGTGATATAACCCATAAGAAAAAAAGTCTGATATTTTTTAGCTTTGTGATGATATGCAGAGTATTTCTATTTTAATTTATTTTATTTTATTAACTATAGTAATAATTATATATATATATATATATATATATATTACGCATACACACACAATTAAATGTACCAATATTAATTAATAAAAACTACACTAGTCAAATTACATTCATTTTTGCAACCACTTACCTTAAAATAATTAAAAATTAAAATTAGTAAATCCAATAAATATTTTTTTCAGTAAAAAAAATCTAATACTAAAATTGATCAAGATAATTTTTTATTTTATTTTTTGTATATACATATTACATTTTATCAATAACAATTCTATATATAATTTTAAAGGCTTGCATCATGCAGCCAGTGCTTTTATTCTAAGAAGCAGTTTTTGCCTCAATGGATGCTGTGTGTTTGTGTTTACTTCAGGTGGGTGTTTGGACTCTGTAACTATCTTTACAGCACTTTAGTGTAAATGTTGGCCTTGAGCTCCACACTGATACAGTGAGTCATGAGTGCGTTCACTGATCTGTTATATGATGTGAAGCTCAGTCTGACACGGCTTTGATCAAGCAGCCCGCTGGATATCAGGCTTTCTAAGGAATCTGCCGGCAGTTCAGCATTAGATAAATTTCATGGCTCTTAGCGAACAAGACTGAAGCATGACAATCTTGAGGCTTGGATGATTGCATTACGTAATAAATGTAATTAAATCAGTGTCACAAATGAAGTCCAGGCTGTTAGCGGTTGATATTCTGCAGCTTTAGAGAGGAGGAAAAAGCCCACAGTCTACGGCTAAAAACTCCATATGTGCTGGTATTTTGTGCATTCATTATTAAAGTTTATGGATTCTGCAATATTCAGTAATAGTGGGAAGTAGGGCTGGATGGAAAACTCATTTATTTTACAGTACAACTGACTACGGTTTTCTGTAGACATGAAATTGAATTCATTTCATAATTGAACTTTTGAACTGAATTGAGCTCAGTAATCAAACTAGTGTGAATTAGTTTCATGATTGAATTTGGCAACATCTACGCTTTTATTGAACTGAATTACGCCGAATAACAACACGGTTATCTTCAGCAGAGCTCTTCTGAATCAGAATCATATGTTTTGTAGTTGATGAGTTTTGTAACAGGAACAGGATTGAATCAACTTTTGAACTGAATTAAGCTAAACAATGAGTTGCTGAGAAATGGAATTGAATTTGTTTATAATTTAACTTTGTAACATTAACACTGTTATTGAACTGAACTGAGTAATGACAATATTGGGAATTCGTTTCATAATAGATTGAATTTTGCAACCGTGACAGCTGATTCAATTCAGTTCTAAACAGTCAATTCAACACTGGATTGAGTTACCACGGCAATGTGGTAAATTCATTGCATATCTAATGAATTTTTACTACATGGAACTTCTTTAACTGAACTGAATCAACGATGTTAACATTAACACTGTTATTGAACTGCATTGAATAAACATGGGACTGAATTGAGTGGCAATACTGTAAGTTAAGTTTATAATTGCTCAATTATGCAACATTGACACTATTATTGAACTGAACTGAATCAACGTTTGAGCTGAATTAAGCTGAATAATGGCACTTGTCTTTAGCCGAGTTGAATTTGTTTCATCATTGAATTTTGTAGCATGAACTGAAAAAAGTGGAATAATTATGAAATTAGTTTCAGAACTGATGAAGTTTGCAACATTGACACCTTAATGAACTGTACTGAATCTACTTTTGAACTGAATTAATCTGGATGATGGCATTTTCTTTATTGAACTTTATTGCATTTTGCAACATTGACAGTTGTTGAAGTGAAATGAGTCAACATTGAATTGAACCGAGCCGAATTATGACACTATTGTGAATTTTTGTGTAACTGATTTTTGCATCAACACTTTTTTTTTTTTAACTAAATTGAATCAATGTTGAACTGAAGTAAGTTTAATTATTGCCATCTGTAGAGCTGCTTTACAGATTATATTGAATTTGCTTCACAATTAATAACATTTGCAAATAACGCTGAACATAATTGAATCAAAATGACATTGTAGTGAATGTTTAATAATCGATAAATCTAGCAACTTTGACAGTTATTGAACTGATTTGGAATCAAATTTGGAATCGAATTAAGATGAATAATGGCCTTTTCTGTAGAGTTGCTTTTACAACTGAATTCAATTGTTCATAATTGAATTTTGAACCATTGACAGTGATATTGAACTGAATTAAATACACTGGAATTTTTTGACACTTGAGAATTAGAGTCAAAATTAATTACACTTTGCAAAATAAATACTTTTAAACTGAATCATTGTTTAATTGAATCATTGACTTCTGTAGAGCTGCTTTACTGCTGACATTTAATTTGTCTCATCATTAATGAGCTTTTCGACCGAAACTGAACATAGACTTGAATAGAGAGTTGAATAATGTTGAGAAAGTGTTCAGCAGGTGATTAATTTTGCAACTTTGTCATTTCTCAAACTGAATTGAATTAGAAGTAGTTCGCCCAAAAATGAAAATCCTGTAATTTACTCCCTCAAGTATTTCCAAACCTGTATGAATTTCTTCCGAACACAAAGGAAGATATTTGGAAGAAAGTTTGTAACCAGGCTGTTTTGGGTCACCAATTACTTCCACAGTAAGAAAAAAAAAATACTATGGAAGTCAATGGTGACCCAAAACAGCCTGATACTATGATATAGTAGAGCTACTTTAAAACTTCAGATTGATTGAATTTTGCAAAATTCATTCAGTGATGGATGGATTTCACCACATTTTTCACCTCATCTTCCTGTTTTTTCTGTGAAGCTGCTTTGAGGCAGATCATGTTGTATGAAGCGCAGTCTAAAGACAGCTTTCCCTCCTCACATCGTCTTGTGTTTGTCTTGCAGTCAGAGGATCAAGTCCTCCTGCTGTCCGCCTCAGGCCGCCGGGAGTTGGCCGTCCACACAGGGACCCTCCAATGGCTGGGAGATGTCGTCCTCTAGAGAGACTCGAGACTGCTACATCAAGTGAGTGTGTTTGCATTCAGGCTTCCTCCCGATGCAGATGTTTGAGTGTCGAGGCTTCCTGGCGTAACCCGTCACGTTCCCTCAGTCCACGTCCCGAATACTGATCCTGTCCTCCTCGCCGCACTGCACACGGTCACTCTGAGAGCTCCAGAGCCACGCCGGCTTTGATCTGCTCGAGACTCCAGCACATTTACATGCAAAAACACGCGTCAGCCTTTTGAAGTGACGAAGCGGTAAAAGATACTAATGCTGCTTTTCTTCCCGCTATACTAACGTGAGATAAAGATGTGAGGAGGCTAAGAGCAACCTGTGAGTCCACAGTTACTTTGGTTGGAGAGACAAGGACACGGTTTGGTTTTCTGTCTGTAGGATTATAGATGTATTACATCTGCCTCGAAGTACTATGTTAGGCAGCGCGTAACATTGAAGGTAAATATTTGTAACTCTAACAATGAAGATACATGTGCTAAGTTGTGTTTTATATATTTTACTTATTTGTACATTTTTGCTATGTCACACTATAGGACACACTGGATTAAAATTAAAAATGTACCAGTATTAATTAATAACTGACTAACTGAACTAACTGAATTAGTTAAATTACATTTTATTTATTTATTTATTTATTTATGTGTACCTAAAATGCAACCACTTACCTTAAAAATGACTTTCTTATAATATAATATATATGTGTGATACTGATTTTTTTTTTCTTCTTGTTGTTTTTACAAAGAAATTGTAAAAGTTATGTTTATATTAATTATATTAATTATATTAATTTTGTTTGTGTTTTTCTGAGCCAAACGTAAATATCAGATATTTCCCTGATTCACTAAATTTACCCACTAAAATGTCATTCAGTTTAAGGATCTTGTCAAACACTTTTACAACAAAAATCAGTTTATGACGTATTAAAAGACTAATTACTTTCACTCAAAATACATATTAGTTCTATTTTTTTTTTTTACGTTTAAGTTTTTTTTTAATTTGCCACTATCTAGGTTTTGCCCGTTTATCAGTAAGATTTTTTTACTCATTTAAAACACAATGAAATGTACATATTAAAATGTATAAAAGAATAAGGAAGAATATTGCAAGTCAAAATAATTATGTTTGAATTTTTACATAAATATTGAGTTACACTGAATGAAAGTATAACTTTTATAACAAATTTTGACCAATTTTTTTTTCTCCAAAAACTTTTTTCAAACCTTGAAAGTACACGTTACTTAGATTCAATGTGCTTATTTAATGTAAATTTCTTTTGATGCTAACATCTTAACATCTTTGACCAATATATAGCATATATATATATATATATAAAACGTGTTAAGTTAAATAGTTATGAAAAAATAATGTGATTACAATGCGATTTGTCCCAAATATAATGTGATTATTATACAATCGTATAGTAAATAAGTTGTTATTGCTATTTTAAACGCAATATTATATGTGTTTGTTTGACTTTGCAGAGAAGAACTGTTGTGCATCGCCGAGCAACAAAACAGTGATTAGTTTTCTGAATAAATCTGCATTTTGAATGAATCTTGTGAATCAATGATTCAGTGAGCAGTTCTGAATGAATCAGCGGTTTGATAAACAAATAAAGACATTCATTGCCACTTGGCAGATTTAGTTCCTTAAATGAAGTGTTGTTTCATTTATATATAAGTAAATAAATAAATAAAAACAAAAACATTAAAGAGATAGATAGTTCACCCCACCCAAGCAAACAAACAAATCCGTATATGGTTACCAATAACTATAAACAAAAACCACAAAAATAATATTTTGTAGGTTTTCAGTCAAATTTATGAGGCGATTTAATTTATGTTTTGTTTTTTTTATTATAATTTTCTTTTATTAAAAATACTTCCATTTTCATGTTGAGGTTTATTTAGGATGGAAGTCAAAGAAAGTAGTCTTTTATCCAATTTAAATGTTTTGTTTGCTTATTAGAGTGACTGGAGCATCTTGAGGTTAGTTATTATCTGTAATATCTACTATCATTATATGATCTATATGATCATTTCGACACAAGGGTGCATCCTACGAACTCCCAGTATGCATTAAATGCTCCACTGGTCCTCATGCTGTGAAAGCTGCTTATTTAGTTGGTTTCTAATTAGCCACCTCGTCAACAGAGGGCGGGGTTTGTCACACATGAGGGTCTAGGGCCGGGGCCACTTATGTAAGAATGGAACGCAGCGCTGGGCACATATGCACATCGGATGCGGGATATTGTGAGCAGGAGCTTCCCGTCGGCTCTGCCTGCTTCCTTGGCTGAGATGCAGCTTCATACTCGGGTGTGTAATAATTCATGTTTTCACGTCCATATTGAAGTCTTCTTTTATGAAGTTTGAGTCTACATCAAGAGAAGTTACCGTTTTTTAAATATTCATGGGATATGTGCCAGATTTGTGTTTGCTTACTGCGGCGTGTGATGCTTCCAGGAAATGTTGGACGCGGCGTCATGTGAATGTCTTAGGGTGGCGCACTAATAAGGGTGCTAGCATGGCTGAATCTGACAGTTTAGTAGTGCAACGATTGATAAAAAGAGAATGCATGGTGTAAATGAGTAGTAGTGTTGAGTTATTTACCATTATAACTAATGCAGTGCTGTTTAGCATTTAATATGATGCATTGGCTGCAAGTATTGGGATACTTAAGTCTCAAAATGTCTGCATCACATACAAAATATCACGTTCAAGTTCATTGTGGATCAGTGGTTTTATCATTTCAAGCCAGTGAAACCATATCTTTATTAAATGTTTGGTTTAAAGCATACATGCATTTTAAACAAATGACGCTTTGTCAGATATTATCATCTATTTTTAAGTGTATGCATTTTGTTTTTGAATGCAATGTTTAGACATTAAGTACTTTTTAAGTACATGCTGTATCAAAAATACTTTTTTATTTTGATTGTTTCGATCTTTAAATGATTTCAGTAATATCAGATTTAAATGCTAGTTCTACTTACTTCTACTTACGCAAGTATATCTACAGTTGGACTTCAACACTTCCTTCATGCAATTAAAGTGCAATAAGCACAAAATTAATTGGTCCAAATTTCCAGTTGACTTTAAATATACCAGTTTAGTGTACTAAAAGTACAATTGCAGGATATTTTTTATCAACTACATATGTATACAGTATGCATTTGTGTCCTCTTTACATTTTAGTATATTTTTATGCTGAAATTGTTTTTGATATTGTGTTATTTAATGCACTCTTGTTTAAGTGTTCTCTTCAGGGCTGCAGTTTACATTTTGCATTTATTTTTATGTTAATTAATCATAGTAAGCCTACAAGTAAATCTTGTACAAGTGTTATTTTAATATCATTAAGATATTGTATAAAAAAAAATCCACTTGTCTTTATTTTTTACACTTTCATTTTATTAAACATTGCATTTCTTTTTAACATGTCTATAAATGATAACAAAAATGTAAGTAAACATGAATAAAAACAAATAAAAAGAAAAAAGTAAAACAATTAAATGAACTGAAATAAAATAGAAGTAAACCATTTTATTTTAACGAGCGAGTGTCCAAAGAAACCTTTTTTTTTACTTTTAAGTTTCACTTGAAAAATGAACTGAAAACAAATCTAATTTTAGCTTCAAAAAAGGTTGATAGGGAAAAGAAAAAGTAATTTTGGTTTATTTCACTTTTTGAAGCACAGCATGAAAACAATCAGTCAGTCTGGGAATAAAGTTCTGAGTCAGTGTGATGATACGTAGACAATCACACAATTGTTTTTTGCGATGTGCCACTTTACTGCAAATGTTTGTAATTATGATATGTGGTTTCCGTCTGAATAAAGTGGACCAGCCCAGTTTTAGCTGCTGATATGATGTTGTGTTGGTGTTCAAAGCAGCATGTTTTGGTTTTCTCAGCCGGGCTGTGATTGGTCGAATCGCTCTGTGCTCGCCGGCTCTTAGTCTTAAAATAGAAGCAACATCTTCAAAATAAAGAAAACGTAAAAAAAAAAAAAAGTGCTGTTCAGGGCAAGTGTTCGTGCCCGTGGCTTTCAGAGGCTTGGACGAGATGAGTGAGTGATGAAGTGTGTGAATCGAACCCGAGGATCAGAGGAGTCATGCTGGTCTCATGATTAAACCTGGTTTAGTCTCCTCACACTGATATTTGACATTTTGCATGTTATTGTTTTGCTGATCATAAAAATTCATTTTAATGCTTTCAATTTCATTCCAGATTTAGTCTGTTGCAGTTATAGTTTTGATTACTTTTATTTATTGGTTTATTATTATTATTATTATTATTATTATTATTTATTTTTTTGGCTTAAGCTTTAGATTACTTTTAGTTAGAGGCTGGAAAAAAGTCTATAAGCACTGTATTTAATTTTATTCAGTGCCACAAGCTCCATTGATTTTATGTTAAAAAGAGTGTGATTTCTTACTGATATTTGAATCTAGTCCTCATTGCAGCTTTACTTCTATTTGTTGCTAAGAAACACCACAAATGTGTTTTAAGTCAGACTGAAATAGCATTGTCTTGTGAATATAATGTTATCATCTTTATTTCTGTTTAATTCTGTCTGTTTGGGATTTGGCAATAAAGCATGTCCTTATGCAGATATTTTTTTCCCTTTAAATCAGCTATTGCAGTTATTCTAGAACGATTATCAGCAAAAGTAACAATGATAAATCATAAATCCTCACTTTCCATTCAGTTATGTTTTGTCATTAGCAGTGGATTATTCTTCTAGTTAGTTTAAATGTCATAGATGATTTGTATGTATTTGGTGTACGTTTAGGTTTGTAATTCTGTAATAAGCAGTCAGTTCATTTTCAGCATTAAAATTTTGCATGACACTTTACATTTTCAATACAATCATTAAACCATCTCTTTTTTTTTGCGGTGTTATCTGAGAATCCACACAAAGCAGGGTTTCTTGAGTACAGTACAGAAGTACAGTATGCAATATTTTTTTACAAAGCTACATTGCTCCGACATTAACATAAGGTTTGCTCGCAGAGATCCCACACAAACTCCTGTTTGTAAGATGATTTGTATGCAGAAATTTGACCATTTTATAATATCTGCTATTACTGTATAGTTCTATGCATTATCATTTCTCACTTTCAATTTCAGTTCAGCTTAAGTCATTTGTCATTTTGTTTATATATACACACACTTTTGTGGTTGTTTTACACAATTTATCTTATTTTGTTAATTCATATTTAAGCATTTAGTTTAATGCTGATTATAAAGATTTCAAATGAATTTTGCATGATGCCATTTACATTTGCAATGCAATCTTAAAATATTCCTTGGTTTCGGCGTAAAGGCAGTGCTTTTTTTTTTCTCCCAGTGTCCCAGGATACATTGGTCCATGTTTTTCTCTCTGAGATTGTGTGTATTTCATTAGTCTCCTCAGTCAGATATTAGCCAGTTGGCATTAAATCTGGTCTTCACTGCACTGTTTTTGCCAAAAACCACCAACCGGAAGAGACTCGGAGACATTGTATTGTTGATTTTTCCAAGTAGTAACTAAAGATTATTGAAGTATGTTTTCAATAAAAATTGACATTTAATCCGATGTAATTTGCTATTTATTTATTTATTTTTTGCAATTCTGGTGAAATTACTATCAATTTCTAAATTAAATTGAATTCTACATTAAATAATTTTCATTGCTGGCCACATTTTGTGCAATTAACCATTTCAGAGTGCCAAAACTACACTTAAATCCTCCTTTTTTTTTAAATAGACTCCAGTCTGTAGGATCCTGAGATGATCTGTGTTTCTGGCTCTTGTTTGTAGTGTTTTGTAACAAGAGAGATCAGATCTGGGCCAGCTGGATCAGCGCCTTCTTTAAATCTTGCAATCCTTCTCTATTAGTGCAGCGGACCATTTATAATTAGAGTATAGAGAGAAATTAGAGCGCTTACGTATTCTGGAGTCTTTGTAAAGTAGGACATTTTTCAAACCCTGTTGGAGGCTGTAGCGATTTGAAAATGGAAATGAAATAGCTGTGCGTTGTGTTCCTGCTATCATTTACCACTACAGTCCCGATCAAATAAACACAGCACAGTTTACATAAGAGACACACGGGCTTCGCTCCAGAACCTTGTGGGCTGTTGTGTTGGCAGCGTTTGAACACAAAACACTCAGAAAGGTGTGTAGAGATGCACCAACCAGAGCTGACCTGCGATGACCTTTCATTTGCTCCGTCGTGCCCTTTTATAAGAGGAAGTGAAAAAGTATGGGGGGAAAAACATGTCTATAGAACACATGAAAATGTATTAAAAATGTATTGCATTGCAGTGTGAACACACAATATGTAAATTTAACTTGCAAATGCATTCAAATGTGTGTCAGCATTTGAAAATGTTTAAAATGTAATACATTTATAGTTGGGCTTAATGCATTTTGGTTTAATTTTGCATTGAAAAAGCTGCATAATATAAAACGTACAAGTTCATTTAATTTAAAACATAATTAAAACAAAAAAAAATTCTCTTTTATTATTTATACTTTAAACACATTATCAATTGAAGTTTGGCTCAATGTGTTTCACAAGAAGAGGGGGAGGAAAAAAGCACATATATGCAATGTTATTATAAATATGTGTGTGTGTGTTTGTGTAAATATATATGTGTGTATGTATAAATTAAAAAAAAAAAAAATAAAAATAAATAAAAAAAAATAATATATATATATATTTTTTTTTGCATGATATAAAATACTAAAAATTACAAACATAAAGCAAAAAAAAAGTTTTAATATACTTACATATTCATAATGTACATTGTTGTGCATTGTTTCTTTAATGTAACAAGTTGTAATGCATTCTAATATTTGTCATGTGTTTTAATGCATTACTCTTCGTAGCTGTAATAGTGACTAGATAAGTGTTATAAGTCCAGACACAGGACAGATCACACAATGTATTATAAATTGCATTATTTAGTGCATTGAAATTGTTTAGTACGAGTAACATTTACAGCCTTTATATATAAAGGCTGTAAATGTTATTCGTTCTAACGTGGCTCCAACAATAACTGCATTGAAATCAATTATGCATCAGGTTTCACACCTGCTTCAATCTGTTCCTATAATGCTCTGCTTCTGTAGAGCGTTTCAGATGAGGTTTTATGGAGTTAAGGTGCTGGTTATGTAGCAGATAGACGGCTCAAAGAGCTGTAAGAGTGTCTTGCAGTCACCTCACCTGCTTAATTTGATTGCTCAGGTAAGATGAGATGCTGTAATGTCCACCTTCACAGAGACTCCATTAACCAGAAGCATTTAGTGTGAGCTTCTGACCGGAATAATTCACCTAACGCAATTATCCAGCTCTCGTGCCTGATCAGATTTGCTCCCTGCCGGTTAATAAAGTCATTTCTCAGCAGCAGCTTTGCGTGTTTGCTTTGGCATTTAGTCATGATGTGCTCGTTTTGTTCGGCTGTCTTCCTGTGAGGGACGTGTGATTTGTGTGTCTTTTGTCTTGTGAATGTTTCAGATGAGTCAGTCGAATAAGACAGAATAATGACGCGAGTCATCGCTGCATCAGAAATCTTCATCATCATCATCATCATCACAGATCATTAGTGCTCGGTTCACACCATCAGACCGGTAGAAACAACAGAGTCTGATCGGAGTTGTTCAGATGCCCCATTCAGCTATAGTTTTCATTTTATTTGAATGCTTTCAATCACAGTTGGAGTTGGAGTCAGCTGGAGCAATGGCGTGTTTATAAGATGATGTTTAAGGCACGACGCTATAGACAGAACTAGTGGTTATTTTGCTTCCATAACATGTTGTTTTAGACAGAAAACATCTTTGGTAAACTTTGCATCTGTAGATTTCAATTGCAATGAAACAAAAAGAGCTTTTTCTCCACTTGAGCAGCGTTTACACACACAGCTTATTTTATTGGTGCCTGTATTCTGTACAGAGGGTTTCTTCATATATAATTCACCTGCTTTTATTCATTAAAATCATTTTATTTCGAAACCTTTCATTTTAGTCCATTGCATGAAAGTTGTGCTTTCAGTTTTCATTTCATGGATGCATTTCTATTGCATTTTACATTTTAGCTTAGGTTTAGTTTGTAATGATGCTCACTAACGTACCGTTTAAACCATCAAATGTGTCTTTTGCAAATAAACAACCGTTTTAAACAAGATACATTGCTTCCATGCTAATTTACTTTCTTTGAAATCATTATCATAGTTATTTTAGTATTTATGCGTTTCATTTATTTTAAGTTGCTTTGTTTTATGTGGACTTAAACTTTTTTGTATTTTTATTTAAATTTTTTCAATGTTTAAAAATCATGGTTTCTACAAAAGTATTATGATTTGTGAAGCATCATCAAATACAGCTGCGCATCACAGGAATAAATCATATTCTACTACTGTATATATACAAATATAAAGCAATTATCTAAATCATTTTAATAATATTCCACAATTTTTAGTTTTGATTAGATAAATACAGTCTTGGAGAGCATACAAACTTTTAATTAATTAGTTAATTTAAACTATTATCTGGGAGTTTCCCTTGAGATAATATTTGATATTAAAACTGAATCTATTCAGTCACCTGTTGATGAATTGAACAACAGCCTTTTGAAGGTCAGACCCATTCGCACACACACCGCCGGTCATCAGTGTCCGCGGAGCTCAAGACTTTGGGACCGGGCCATCTATAGCAGCTGGTCATGGCTGAAGTCAAGGCGATGCGTTTCCTGCTGCCCATATGTTTTTCGCAGGGCTTGCCGTGTTCCCGCTCCTCTGAGTGATGGCACAAATCCCATTCATATTTTTATCTCCACTCTCGCCTCACTGCCATCATCCAGCATTAACCTGGATAATTTGGTCATTGCTGCATGAATGCGTTTAATATTAATGCATTTGGCGGATGTATTTACTCAGAGAGATTTACAGTGCTTTATTATGATCAGATGATGTGACGCTGGTTACTTTGCAGAGGTACTGCTTACATTCACTTACATCTGAGACAGAAGAGCAAACCTGTCCATAATGCAGGGTGCAAAAATTATTTATTTAAATATGAATTAAATAAAAAAAGAAATGATTTTGTTTCCATATGTCGTTTTAGACTAGTAGAATGATCCAGAAAACACATGCAGGTGTTTGTAGCACCTGCGGATTAATATCTTTACAGGCCTCTTTAATAAAGCAATACATTTATGAAATATTTTATTCCTAAAACATGGTGAAAATGTATGTTTTGTAATGAAATGGATTTATTTTTCTAGTTGTTGACATTTTTTTTATTATTTATAGAGGCATAAATACAGAAATGTAAAGTTCTCTGTGTGTAATTTATAAGGTTTTAGATATTTTAGTTAATATAGTCAATATTTATTTTATTTCAGGTCATGTAAATGGAGTTAAGAATAATAACCCTGCTAATATTTTCTGTATTTATTTTCATTAAATTTTTATTATTTTAATTGTAGTTAATTAATTGTATTAGTAGTTTTATATTGTGTGTGTGTGTGTGTGTGTGTGTGTGTGTGTATGTATATGTTTATATATATATATGTATGTGTATGTGTATGTGTGTGTGTGTGTGTGTGTATATATATATATATATATATATATATACACACACACATATATATACATATATATATATATATATACACACA
>JAUMHP010000057.1:20786205-20808400 GCA_032361065.1 Enteromius trimaculatus
TCTGGAGCAAAAACACATACACAAACCTATGTGTTATATATATATATATATATATATATATATATATAACACACACACACACATATATATATATGTATGTATATGTGTGTATATGTATGTATGAAGATTCAATAAACCATTCCATTTCAAAAATGAACTATTTCGTATGCCAGGCTATACAGGGTTAAAGCAGTCAGTTTTGAGTTCATGTAAACATTGAACTAATTTAATCTTTATCCTCCTCTGTCTTTCAGTCACCTGTCGCAGTCAAGTTCTTTGGAGGAAGTGCGTGTTGATGTGGATAGGTTCGTCCCTCCTGCACCGCGAAAGGTGGAAATGAGGCGCGACCCGGTGCTCGGCTTCGGCTTTGTGGCAGGCAGCGAAAAACCAGTGGTGGTTCGATCGGTTACTCCAGGTATCCCAGCTAATCGAGACTGGTTCTTCTGCATGTAATCATAAAATGAGTCATTTCATACAACATGAGTGTGACCTAAGAAACTAGTCGGGAAGCATACGTCTCTTCTGCTCGCCAAAGCTGCATTTATTTTAATAGTCACAAAGTAAAAAAAAGAATTTTTTTTACAGTTTAAAATAACTGCTTTCTATGTGAATATATGTTCAAATGTAATTTATTGTGATCTAGCTTCAGTTTTCAGTGTCACATGATACTTCAGATCCTTTTTTTAATGCATCTGTGCTGTATAAAAGTATTAAAGGGTTAGCTCACCCAGAATTAAAATTGTCATTAATTACTCACCCTCATGTCGTTCCAAACCCATAAGACATTTGTTCATCTTAGGAACTCAACTTAAGATATTTTTGATGAAATCAGAGAGCTATCTGACCCTCCATAGACAGCAACACAACTGAAATGATCCCAGATCCAGAAACACAGTAAAAACATCAGTAAAACAGTCCCATGTGTCATCAGAGGATCAACTTGAGAATACAAAAAACGTACACTTACCCCAAAACTACTAATCTATTGTGGATCCAAATACAAGAAATAATCATGAGAGAAAATGTAAGGGCCAAATAAAAAGTGCATTATCATGGTGCATGATGTTCGTTGTTGAAAATGCATGTAATGTAAACACAAATGTGATGTGTGTTTGTGATGAATGTGCAGGAGGGCCTTCAGAAGGGAGGCTGATTCCAGGAGATGAGATAGTGATGATAAATGAGGAGGCCGTGAGTTCAGCTCCCCGGGAACGAGTCATTGACCTGGTCAGGTACTGAACTCCATCAAGCAGCTACTACATGTGTTTTTCAGCTGAAGTCATTACATGCACACAGACCAGCAGTTTCTGTCTACAATAACCGTATATACTGCGCTCCCAAAATGAGTCAGATGTCTGAATATCATTTATATTAGATCAGGGTTTTGAAAACTATCCCTCCATCTGGAGTTTCATATTCTTTCTGTCTTGTTTCATTATTTTTGGCAGAAGTTGTAAGGAGTCCATCATCCTGACTGTGGTGCAGCCGTACCCTGTAAGTCTACATATTTGTTGTTGTTTTGCATGTTAAGTTTCTCAGTGTTTTGGCTTATTTGAGACTAATTTGACTAATGTACAGTATCAATGGTGTGACAGCAAAAACATACAAATAAATAAATAAAATAAATTTATTTAGATAGTAGAATATCTAAAGTGGACTAACTATAAGTATCTTAGTTAATTAATTGATTTACAACTACGTGTCTACTAACTCTCGGTAGGGTAGGTTAAGGTTTAGTAGAATAAGTTGACATGCTGTGTACTTGCAAGGATGTTTTATGTTATGTACTAGGGCTGGGCAATATATTCCACAATATATTCATGCGAATCTCGTCAGAAATGCTGGTTCTTTGATTAGCGGTAAATCTCCATCAGCTGCTTTCAAAAGAAGCAGTAGTTAAAAATGTTTTTGAATTACAGGGACACTGAAAATGTCATCATAAAACACCTTCATATTGTAAAAGCTGTGTCATACCCATGTCATTATACAAATTTGTGTCCTCATAAACCACATAATTTCAAGAAACAAGACAATTTCTTTTTTATGGTTTTAGTTGACGCTAATAACCCTGCTGCGGATTCCATCTGGATCTGCTTATTAGTTTCTGGCTCAGCTCTTAGGCAGAAGATAATGGCTTGATAGCATTGATATTCAGTAATTCTTCTGCTTTTGTTCCTCTGATATTCCCATCCAGTCGCCCAAATCTGCCTTCATCAGTGCAGCTAAAAAGGCCAAGTTGAAATCCAATCCGGTCAAAGTGCGCTTTGCTGAAGAAGTCATTATTAACGGACAAGTACCTGTAAGTGAAAAATGACACGTTTTGCATGTCACAGGCTATTTACAGCCATTTTAATGTTCTTTTCTTTTCTTTTTTTCTTTATTTGCAACCCATTTTACTTTCATAATCAAACAAACCGGATATTCAGTGAGAAGCACTGTAGGGTTTTGATTTTAATCATCAGAGATTGATTGGATTGTGAAAAGTGGACGTTATGAACCAGAATGGAGTCATGTAATTAGAATAAGAGGATTGATGTCGTCAGCTAGAAAGTGATTTTAGCTCTGAGCAAATTATTGCATTGTGATAAGATTATGAAGACGCAGGTTATGTAAACCAGTGTTCATTCACACTGTATGTCTGAATTAGTGGCACGAGAGGAAGTTAATGTTTTCTGCTGATATCATCAGAGGGATGTGAATCACTGACAGATAAAAGTCGCTTCAGTTGTGTTTTTCATGCAGCTGGAAGATATCAGAAACATGACAGAGTGTTTTCATCCGCAGGAGACTGTGAAGGATAATTCTCTGCTCTTCATGCCAAACGTCTTGAAGGTGTATCTGGAAAACGGACAAACCAAGTCCTTTAAGTTCGACTGCACCACCTCCATCAAGGTATTTCAGTGTTGCATCATTTAAAAAAGTACTGCTGATGCTCCATATCAGCAAAAATACTGCTGGGCAGACATGAAATATGGTGCAACGAAATATTATTGCAGCAAGCAAAATGTATTACTATTAATTAGGGCTGTCAAATGATTAACATTTTTAATCAGGTTTTTCAGTGGATTAATCATGATTAATCACTATAAACCTGAATCCTAACCTTTTCTGAAATGCATACCAAAAGATAAATAACAGGACACATCATTTTCATAATATGTCTGTTTATTAACACAACCAAATCAAGCTGAAACATTGTCTTTGCAATGAGAGCAATCTTTTACCTTTACGCCAGTTTCACACTGCACGCGCATATTCTGCTTTCATCACACTGGCAGCGTTTGTCATCGGCCCGAAACTATCGCGCACGCCACTGCCGCTCCTGCTACGCGCTGTCTTGAGCGAAGCATTCACAAAGCCGCTGTCAGCAAGACTCACTTTGACACTTCTCTGCGGCATGTGAGCGACACAGTTCATGTGTTCATAGCCTGTAAGACAAATTGCGAAAATGACGCTCCTCAGTTTTTAATATAGTCAGCGTAAAAGACTTCAGTACCCACGTCACTGATGCAAAGCGCAGTTACTTCGAGGTAATTGTCCCACTTTCCTGACAAACAATTCGTCACACTGCGCATGCGTGAAATGCGTTAAATTAACGACAAAAAAGAATTGACGCCTTTAACACGTTTTTTTTTTGACAGCCCTACTATTAATTAATCAAGGATCAATTTGAATGCATGAAAAGTAACTTAAGTTACAGAAGATTTCTATTTCAAACAAATGCTGTACTTTTGAACTTTTTATCCATCTGTGAATCATGAAAAAGAAAATGCATCACAATAAAATATTGAGCAGCACAACTTTTTCAACATAAATAATCAGAAATGTTTCTTGAGCAACAAATCAGCATATTAGAATGATTTCTGATGGATCATGTGACGCTGACAAAAAATAAATACATCAAATAAAAACATTCTAATAGATATTTAAATGGAATTTTTTTACAAAAACTCAATTTTTTTTTTTTTGTATTTTTTATTAAATAAATGCATGCTTAGGACGCAACGGAAAATAAATAAATCAAAAATAAATCTTCTAAGTTCAAACCTTGAAACATTATTGTATTTTTTAATGCAATATTAACTTGAAAGTAAACCAATCATATTTGAAAACATAAAATTGACAAATCTGATATTACACAGATGTACAAAACCTATAATTGAGTACAGTTAACGTTATGCTTGTTTTATTTTATATTTTAAAATGCTCATAATAAAATTAGACTTTATGGATTACATGACTACATATCCAAACAATGGCAGGAAATTATTCATAATATATTGAATAATATATTCTACCCCTCTATATACAGTATATCTCCCCCTCTCTCTCTCTCTCTATAATTAATATATATATTATTATTTTTTTTTTATTTATTTATTTTTTTTCTCTACTCCAGTCTGGGAAACTGTGATTTAATGTGATTGTTAATTCACTCATTTTGTTGAAAACAGAGAGTAGAAAATGGTGCACAAGAATCCCATTTAAATCTGTGATAAAGAGTTGGTACTTTACCTAAAATGAGTCATTTTAAAAAAAGTTACTAACTGCAATTTTAATCACATAATTGATAATCAGTAATGGACTACAGTTTCCACGTAATCTACCCATATATAGTATATATATATAATAGAAAATGCTTATTTATTAAAACATATCTAATAACGTAGCACTATGTCACGTGGTGGCGGTGCTGAACATGAATAACAGAGCTGTTCTTCTGTTTGAAAGGATGTTATTCTGACCCTGCAAGAGAAGCTGTCTATTAAAAGCATTGAGCACTTCTCTCTGATGCTGGAGCACAAGACGGAAGGATCTGCAACAAAGCTAATGATTCTGCACGAGCAGGAGATGCTAACGCAGGTTTGTTGTGCGGTGAAGCACAGCATGAGAGAATAGATGGACAGAGTACAGAGAAATATGATCATGATTTCTTGTTTTTTAGGTGACGCAAAGGCCGGGCTCACACAAGATGAAGTGCTTTTTCCGCATCAGCTTCCTTCCAAAAGATCCGGTGGATCTTCTCAGGAGAGACGCTGTTGCTTTCGATTACCTCTACGTTCAGGTAACACGTCTGTGATGCACAGCTCAATTCCTGCAGAAGAGAACAAACTCCATATTGTTCAGCTTGATATATCAGAAACCTGTACTGAGTTTCTCTGAGTGCCATTTTTTTTTTGATTTATCAAGTTTAAATTCCTCATGTTTGTGGTTTCATTCAGTGTTTGTGCAGTGCAGTGAAGATGCAGTGTAATATAAATAATCAGCATACTGTATGCATGGAAAATTTCTGCTGTAAATAGGAAGGAAAGATGTTTCGCTTTCAGAATAAACAGTGAAGCAGAATGTTGTTAATCTCAAGTAAAGCTGGAGAACACACACAAATTGACTCACTTTCAGACCATCTCAGAGGAGTTCTTCATCAGATCTGGTGAAATTTGTCACTGCATCAGATGTGAATGGGTGCCGTCAGAATGAAAGTCTGATAAAAACATCACAATAATCCACAGCGCTCCAGTCCATCAGATCAAGCAGCATCTATTGTCTTCTCCAGATGTTAACTGCTTGACTGAAGGACTGTGGATTATTGTGATGTTTTGATCAGTTGTTTGGACTCTCATTCTGACGGCACCCATTCACATCCATTGCTGAGACACTGATGCAGAGACACATTTCTCTAAATCTGATGAAGAAACAAACTCATCCTAATCTTGATTAACCTGAGGGTGAATGAATCTTCTGCGGATTTTCACTTTTGGCAGATCTGTTTCTTTCAGTATGTCAAGTCTGGGAGAAAGGTTATGTCTGCTAAAACACACTGTGTATTAATTCTGGTGCAGAGCTGTAAGGACGTGGTGCAGGAGCGCTTCGGCTCGGAGCTCAAATACGACACGGCGCTTCGCCTGGCTGCTCTTCAGATGTACATCCTGACGCTCAGCACCAAACAAACACAGAAAGTCTCGCTCAAATACATCGAGTGAGTGCTCACCGTTCATGTCTGTGCTCACAGTAATTAAAGGACTATTACAGGCTATTAAAATTGGTTGTCTTCATGTGTTTTCTGGACAGTGACTGTCAAGATCTCTAAAATTTAAGTAGTCCCTATGCACTAACAGGCATTACAGAAATTTATTTTACATGTCAAGCACTTAAATTTAATTAAATATTAAATTTTAGTCTGCTCCGTGCAGAAAAAATACAAATAAAAATGCACATAACGTAATAACGCTAATTGAGTATAAAACTAAAATTATACATTTTTTGTACTTGAAATTAAATAAAATAAATGTTAACATAAAATATTGTAACAATTATTTTATTTCACCTTGTTGAATATTTCTATTTCTATTTTAATTTAATTTAACTTAACATGCAAAAATAACGTAATAAGTGAAATAAATAATAAACAATATGATCAAAACATTATTAAAATGACAAAAACACAACAAAATGACTAAATGTTTAAAAATTTAATTGAAATGGAAAAATAAGAAAATAATAAAAATAATTATATATATATATATATAAATTAATAAATAAATTAAATTAATTATAAATTATATAATTATAAATATAAAGAAATATTTAAAAAAATGCACATGCAAAAAAAATGCACAAAAAAACCAAACAAACAATAAAAACTAATAAAATGTAATTAAAAAAGAAAATACAGTACTTCTTAGTCCTTTGTAGAGATAAATGTATTTTTTTAAACCGAAATTGCTTGTAAATAAACAAATAATTTAAAAAATGGCAAGTAAGACAGATTTAGAAGTGAAATTCTGAAGCACACGAAAGTCTAAAAGGATTTTCTTGAAACAAATGCCGCCAATTATCTTTACTTTACAACTTGGACACAAATCTTCATGTTTTATGGACAGCAGAAGCTCAAACGTTCTTCCTAACCTTCTCAATTTGTATTTCAAGAAAGAAAATGGTTCAGGTTTGATCAGCATGAGGGCGAGTGAAAGTTTCTGGTGGCAGTTGGTTTAAATCAGAAGAAAACATGAAAGGCGCTGGACTGTTGGTCCGAGTCGTTTGAATTCAGCGTGAAAGCTCTTGTTTCCCGCCGTGTCTTTACAGAAAGGAGTGGGGTCTGGCTCAGTTTCTGCCTCCAGCGGTTCTGTCCAGCATGAAAGAGAAGAACATCAAGAAAGCTCTCACACACATCCTGAAAACCAACCAGAACCTGGTGCCTCCTGGCAAAAAGGTGAAGAAGCTCTCACAGCTTGATGCACATATGAAAAGTGGAATTACATTTTCCAATGCATAATATAATATGCTTTAAGATTTTGACAATTAACAGTGTCAGTGAAATTTTATGAGCTATCACAGCAAAGGCGAATACTGTGTGTGGCTGAATGGAATTAAACATTCTTGACATATATTCTTGAGTACCCCATTTTTAAAAATGTTAAAAATTATTTTTTTTTTTAATTGTTATCCTGTTTTTATTGTGTTTTAGTGTTAGCTGTTTTTCTAACCTATATACACAACTGCACTATGATCAAAATGAATTGTAATGCACAAGGGGAAAAAAAATTGCCAATGAACGCTTCATACAGTATATAAATGGAATGCATGTATATTAGCATTTTCAGTATGATACTGCAGATATATATAACCTGCATAAACAAACGTTATAACTGACAATTATTACAAATTATAACATGCGCACACAGATATACATACAGAAGCATATATAACATTACATTAAATTAAAGCAATGATTCAAATGTAATGTAAGATATAATGTGCTGCATTATATTTTGTGCACTTTAGTATTGTAATAAAGCATCTTATGAGCGCAGTCTGTCATTTCCGATAAACCTAGCTGAACTTGTTTTTCCCAGAGGCGCATATTCAAAAAGAAGAAGAAAGAGTGCTCTATTTCCGTGATTTCCATTTTCTGTTCTGTAATTCTGCTGGGACTTGTGCTGTGTTTTGAAGCTGACGGCGCTGCAGGCGAAGGTCCACTACCTGAAATATCTGAGTGACCTCAGGCTGTATGGAGGACAAGTGTTCAAGTCCACGCTGGTGGTAAGTGCACGGACACATTCACACAGCAACAGCTGAGGCCTTTCCCGAATAAACTACATCTGTCAGCTACATTTCAATTTCTTAGCATATGAACTATGTGATTTATTTATCCCTGGTTTTGCTGCTGTTTCTTTGTTTGTTTTTAAAGACTTCTTTTCATGGTGTTTTTTAATTATTATTAAATTATTTTTAACCTTTAATATGTTTTTGTTTAACTGTTATTTCTGTTTTGTAATGAAAATATGATTTCTAATATTATTTTTTTTGTTAAATATAAAACCAAACAAATCAAGGGTTCGCAATGTATTTTCATTTTCTGCCATGCAAACTATTTTAAAATTAGGCGGCTCTGTTTTGTAAAGAGAACTCGCTTTCTAATTATTTTCTTGTATTTTTTTTGTTAAATAATTACAAATTAATAAATAAAAAAAGCTGTATTTTGAGATTAAAGGTAAAATTACAATAACTTTAATCTTCATTCATCAAACATTTCAACTTTATTCTTGAAGCATTTAGACTTTATTCTCTAAATATCTAGAATTTTTTAATGTGCCACTAAAACGCTGTTGTAATAATACACACAAACATAATAAAAGATCAAATAACCGGAAATAAATATATAAACCATGTAGATTTAGAAGTATAGATTTTGTACTTCTGTAAGTGTACAATATTGTCCATAAATCAGCACAGTGCAGATTTCACATTTACATATACTCCTAGCTATTATGAAACACAAGTAGTGTAAGTGTATAGGTTTGTCGCTGCTGGAATGTGTTTGACGGGGCTGTGTTTGTGATCTGACAGCAGGGAGAGAAGCACACCGAGGTGACTCTGCTGGTGGGGCCGCGGTACGGCATCAGTCACGTCATCAACACCAAAACCAACCTGGTGGCACTGCTGGCCGACTTCAGCCACGTCAACCGCATCGAAATGTACACGGAGGACGAAAGGAACGTGCGAGTGGAGCTTCATGTGCTGGATGTGAAGGTGCGATGCATTAAAACATCATTTGTTTGCAGAAGGCATTCGGTTTAATATTTCTCCATCCAATGCGATAAGATTCACACATTTTAAGTGCATTACCACAGTTGAATTGCATAATAGCATTGAAGATGACATCCCTTTTATTCCGCATTCCTCTCATCCAGTTGCAATAACAAAATCATGAATTAATAATTCATATTTGCAATTACATGCCACTTGTAATTGCACATATGAATTAAGCTTTGTTGCATTGCTTTGCATGAGTGAACTAAAACAGTATTACTACAGTATTAATCACGCATAATTCAACTTCCCTTTATCCAATGCTTATGCTGAAAATATGAATTTATAATTCCTACTTACAGACCTTTACGTGCTTTATTTTATAAAACTATTAATAAATGCAATAGAAAATATAAAACAACTATATTATATTGCTTTGCAAACATGCACTAAAAACTGCATTACATTCATTATTTTAATTATTATTAAATCATTGATAATTTAATACCATTTATTGACTATTTACCACATGCATTACACCAGTTCTATACAATATTAAAGACACATAATTCAACATGATGTGAATTAATTATTCATAATTACAGACATTTGCTTCATTATATAAAACATAGTCAAGTCAATAAATGCATATAAAAATATGAATTATTGATGCATGCAAACTATTGGACTATTTACCATATGCATTTCATCAATTGTATACAATATAAAAGACACGTAACAATTCAACATCCTTTTTATCCAATGCTTATTATGCAACATAAATTAATAATTGATAGTTACTGACATTTGCATGTTTCATTTGATAAAACAGATCATTAAGGCAGTTGATACAATAGAAAATATAAATAGGTTTGCTACATTGTTGTGCAAACATGAACTAAAAACTGCATTTCCTAGCAGATTATTTTGATTAATAAATTATTGATAAATATTATTTACTGTTTACCACATCCGTTTAAAGCCGTTGTATATAACACATAGTTCAACATCCCTTTCATCCAGTGCTTATGAAGAAAATATGAATTAATAATTCATAGTTACGGACAAATGCATGTTTCTCTTTATAAAACACAAGTGAATACATGCAGTACATTAAGTCTGCTACATCGCTTTGCAAGCGTGAACTAAAAACTGAGATAAAAGATCTTTTAAACTGCAATAGCTTACTGCTGTATTTACTGGTTATTAATGCATTTCTTCTGCAAAATATTTTTTTCTGTAGCCCATCACACTTATAATGGAATCCAGTGACGCTATGAACCTGGCGTGTTTGACTGCTGGTTATTACAGGCTGCTGGTCGATTCACGGAGGTCCATCTTCAACATGGCAAACAACAGTAACACTGCAGGTACAAGACCTAAACATATAACTACTCATTTGTCAGCTTGAAATAGTAACTTATTTATTAGTGATTCTCAACTCAAAGGAGTATCAGCAAATGATTTATTATGACAAATTAAGTCATTACTACTGTAGGTTATGTTACTCAGTCATTACCAATATTACCAATACCTTTGATATTTTTCTAATAATGCACTAGTAAATGTTAAAATGAACATAAACTAAAAATAAATGAATGCTAACTAATGTTAACAAATTAAAATTTATTTAAAAAAAAAATTAACTCCAATCCTAATTATTTTTCCATATTGTTTTTCTTGAAAAATATACAGTTCTTGATACCTCTGTAATAAAAAAAATCAACCATGATTAAATTATTTGGGTATACTAGTTTTCATTTATAAATAATTTGAGCACTATCAGCTTTATCAGAATTACAGTAGAAGTGTTTGACACATTTATTTTGGCCAGTATAATGGAATGTTTTTGGCCAATATAATTGCTTTGGAATATTAGACTGGACAATGGGGGTCATTTCATATAAATTTGATGGTTAATAACATGCCTTTTTTTCTGCACGTCATAGGACAAGACTCAAGGGTCAAGCACAACTACCAAGCAATCGACTGGAATTACGGCTCCTGCAGTGCGTGTGACGAGCCCCACCCCGAATACGCCATCTGTGGGCAAAGAGAGTTCGATATTTCCCCCACTGTCTCTGAAATGCACCAGTTGCAGCATCGCATGCATGGGGAGGAGAAAGCCGAGCGAGCGAGCAGAGCAAGCCACATGCATCCTCAGCCATACTTCAGTGTCCCAAAAGGCAAACCTCAAGAGTCACCCAGAAGCGCCAAGGTGTCCTTTATATTCGGCGATCCTCCGCTGGACTCTGTGAACCCTCAGAACTTGGGATACCAGAGACTGATGGAGGACATCCCGGAAGTGCTGGAGGAGCACCGGTACATGTATGCACAGCAGAAAGACTACAAGCCTCTAGAAGCGTCTCTGGAGGTCGATGGCTTCCAGTATGGTTCCCACATGGTCTACGGTGATGCTAAGATCTTCGGTACGACGGAAGGCATCGAGGAGCCTTTGCTGCGTGATATATGCTATGCTGAGACTACTGATGATGCAGAGGACGATGATGACATTAGTTGTGAGGAGGACATGATGATGATGATGGGAGAGATGAAGGACAAGGCGAACTCTCTCCTGTCGCTCTCGGAATCTAGCGACGACATTATTGACCTCACTTCGCTTCCGCCACCACCAGAGGGCGATGACGAGGAGGACAGCGATGACCTGTTGCAGTCTCTAAACTTGGCGATAGCTGCTCCTCCGCCAGGGTTCAGGGACAGTTCGGATGAGGACGACCACCAAGAGCGAAAGGGCTTAAAAAACGACATCCCTGTGTCGCTGATCGATTCGGTTCCGACACAAGTGGCCAGTGGGAGCGAGGAAGTGTTTAATGACGCTGTTGTCTCCACACTACAAGCTCTGGAGGCCTTGGCGGCCTCTGAGGAACAGTCTCATCCACAATCGGACAATAGTTCAGGTTCTTACACTATTGTAACGTTTATTCATTGATGTTGACCTTCCAGCCATTCCTTTATTTTGGTTTTGTTTCTCCGTATTCCATTGTCTTCAATGCAAGCCCCATGTATTGTGTGTGCATTTGTTTTTATTAGAAATGTAATTGTGATCTCATTATGATTTGTGGTTCATTTTTGTTCATGTACTTCAATATTTATGTTCTTATTTGTTGCATTTCATAGCCTTCAACATTTTGTACAAATAAACTATTTTAAAGTATACTTGCGTACGGCGTGATGGCTAAAATGTTTGTCTCTTTGTGACACACAGGTGTAGAAATATCTCGGTCCTTTAGCCCTGAGTCCTCTTCTGATTCTGGGAATGAAACAAATTCGTCTGAAATGACGGAGAGCTCAGAGCTGGCCGCAGCTCAGAAACTCTCTGAAAACTCTCTGAAAATGTTAGTAGCCACGGCCGAAGGGTACCAAACTCTAGCAGAAGAGGAGACTGAGTTTCGATTGGTGCCGTGTGAGGTCCGGGCATCTCTAGATGACTCCCAGTCCGCCGCGGTAGCCAATCTTCGTTCGGACCACTTCGAGATGGAGCCAGAAACAATGGAAACCAAGTCGCTGACGGACTACTTCAACAAAATGCACAGGGACATGATGATGGGAATGCCGCAGGGGAAGATCGAGGAGCAAGATGGTGCAATGAAATTGAGCGCCCAAGCAGAAGCCCGTCAGATGAACATCACAGAATCAGAGGACCTTGTTGGGATGTACAACAATTTCAATGGACGAGATTCCCAGCGTTCAGGTCCCTTTGACTTGGAGAGGATGTCTTACGCATTTCAAGAAGGCAATCAGAGATTGCATATGATTTTAAATAATAAATCTGAAGAGCACATTTACTCTGAGGTGGTTGGCGACGGCGGTCCGTTGCATGCAGACAGGGTAATGCAAAAAGTAAGTTTAAAGGACTCGATAGACTTGAACACAAGTTCCCCCGCCAAAGAACAATTCATGATTGAACGAGCCCGGAATGAACATCAACAGAGCAAGGCAGCTTCATCCGAGCAAGAAGTGACACGGTTATACGAGTACCACTTGTCCAAAAGGATGTCGTCTTTACAGAGCGAGGGAATTCATTCCCTTCAGAGCTCCCAGTGTTCATCCATCGATGCTGGCTGCAGTACGGGAAGCAGTAGCTGCGTGACGCCAATGGACTCTCCTCTGTGTACGGTGGATAGCGTCCATCTGCATGGAGAGTCCTCTCTGAAAGCTCTCGGATATCCAAATCAGAACGCAGATGGAACGTTTTTGCGGAAGCATCACGGACAGGCTGGCCAAGAGTCGGGCCGAGAGGGATGCCAAAGGTTGCCCAAGATCAGAGAAACCACAGGTATTGCAAACTCGAAAGTTTAACTTGTCAAATGTGATATTTAACTAACCTAATGACACCGTTATCTATGTAGAAACTGCAAAGCTTGGCCATGTGGAGTTAGAGACTCACACTGTTGGTCAGCAGCTGAATCAATCAACATTTAGTTGGAGCTAGTGAACAAGTGAAAGGTTTTTGTAACCCTCACCTCGATTTCAAATTGAATCTAACCTAATTCGACTAACTGTCCCACATAGCATTGGGGAAACAAGCTGTAAGCTGATCATACAGTGCCTGTAAAAAGTATTCTCACCCTTTGGCTATTTATTTTTCTACAACATGGAATTAGGGATTTATTTGCACTTTGTTAAACTAAAACAATAACTTTCCATATCAAAGTGAATCCTATTTCTATGTAAACATGCATTAAAGTTATTAACCAATAATTTGCGTAAGTATTCACCCCCACCCAGTAGATGTCAGGATTTAGGAGTTTCACCTCAAGTCTGCACGAAGATGTTTTTCCTGCCAATCATCTTCGAAGAAAAGCTTAGGCTCAGTTAATGAAGGCCACACAACGTTAATTATCTGGGGTCTGGACTAGGCAGAGTTGCCGAAATTGAAATGTATATTCCACATTAAAGTCTTAGTAGCTAAGTCTGTTCTTTGTTTGCGCCATTTTATTATATAGAGATATAACATAACTAGTTGGTGGTCAGCTCATCTTAAAGTAATGCATAGTCACATAATATGATTCTCAGTGATCTAATAGCGGCCTTCATATTAGAGAGAATTTGTTGTTTATTCTTGATTTGAACTTCTGTGTAACTTAAGGCAGAAATAAATGTCCACTGAATTATGATACTCAATCGTGAAACTATATTTGAAATGAATAAAAATCAATCCATCAGTACCGCTAAAAAAACAAACTAAATTGTTTTTAGATCAGGTTTGTGATGAAGAGCCATTTAAAAAGAGATGTATTCTAATGGTGTGTCTCAGTCTAAATGCCAATGTTATCAAACACCATATACTGTATCTGAAGAATTGAAGTTTGTCAGATACAACAAAGAGCTTATTGATGAAGTTGTCTGATATTATTCCAACCGATACTCCTGGTTGGAGGCTTCAGTAAATATTTTATGAAACAGCAACGGCTGCTACCGCTGAAGAGAGGCTACTGTTAAAAAAACGTTTTAACTAAATTAAAGGTGCCATGGAAAAGCATTTAGTAGTGCATACAGTTAGAACTCCTTTGTTTAAAGTAGAGTAAGTTGCAACTTGCACCGAGATGATGCAACTGACCCCTAAACACAACCTCTAAAGGACGTAAACTTTGTTGTTTTGGAGTCATTCCTGTGTATGTTTTATGCTTGGGGTCTTGTTGGCAATCTGATTCTCCTTGAGTTCCAGGTGTCTTGCTGACTACTATATTTTTCTGCTTTCATTTGGCCCTCCAGCTTTAAAACCTTCAAAAGATCCTTACAGCATGATTCACTGTCAAGATGGTGTATTTCTGAAATGTTGTTTAGTCTGAAAGGTTAGTCCTCTGGTATCTGAGATATTGCATGACGTTTTTAACAGTAGCCTTTCTTCAGCGGTAGCAGCCGTTGTTGTTTGCATTGTCTGGAGCTTATAACATTGGTTTCTTGGTGTCCTCCCTCATCAGTCTCTTCCTTGCTCCATGATGCACCATTTAAGGAAGCCCTGCTCTTGATGCATTTACTGCTGTGTCACATTTTCTCATTTCTTAATTATTGATTTAACCACTACTCCAAAGGAAGCTCAATGACATGGAAATCCCTGCCTGCTGCTTTTCAGTTACTGTTTCATAGAGTTGTGTAGAGGCTTTTTTTTTCTTCATGGTCTTCCACTGCGCTGACTCATTTATGCTACAATCAACCAAAAGTCCCTGAGCACACCAATGCTATTTATCTAGTGATGTACAATAAAAAGGTTGCATAAATTCTGACGGTATACTGAATGGGGGTGAATACTTATGTCAATAATAAAAGGGATAAATACTTACGATAATAATTCTGGATTACGAGATGTATTTTCACTGGTCTTGTTGACCAGATTTTGTAGTTTGTGATTCAATGAAGGTAAATGAAAGTAGTTAGTAAGTAGTTAGAAAGTAGTTCAGCAAAAAGTAAAACTGTCATTTACTCATCTGCTGACAAAGAAGATATTGGTATGTTGGTAATCAAAGTTGCTGGAAGCCCTTGACTTTAATAGTATGAAAAAAAACTTGCTAAATGCATTTAAGGGTGCAGTGTTTTGTTTTAAAAATAATTGTGGAAATAAATTAAACTCATGTTTAATATTGATTAAAAGTCAAGATATGTTTTGGAGTCAGTGTGTGCTGTAATTCTGTTTTTAAAAAAGTCAGATTGCAATTCTACACGGTATCATTACAGTCACAGAAATGGACGACTTCACCTTCAAATCAGGAATTACTATTTTGCAGATTTACATTTTTGGGATGTAATTAGAATTTTCTGATTTGGAACATTAAGCCTTTTGTAGAACGTTTCTGCCCAGGCTTATCATTGACGTCATTCATTTCAGTCATTACCTTATCATGCCCAATCAGGATGAGCAGGAATGGATTTGAGATATCCAGAAGCATGAAATTACTGGCCAACTAATTTATTCCTCTCTTTTTCCTCCCCCAGTGTAGCATGCTGCAGACGGAGATGAAACGGAAGAATCGTCGTCTTCTCTCACGATATGTCCATTTTCATCCATAGCACAGTTTCCTATGTGCCAAACCAGAGGTGATCGGAGGTCTTGAATGCTTCCCTGTTTATTCTTGCACTTGGCCTCAAATGACCCCCCCACCCACCCCCTCTGGTTGCCTCATGGAGGCAGAAAAGGAATCTAAATAAGACAACTATTGGCTCAGGGTAGCATTGACACTTTTTATGGAAACTGGTCATAATCACCCAATCAACCCTTGAAAGAGCTGAACACAACACTATCATTCCCAAAGTCAACATGAAACTCAAAACCCATTTGGATTCCATAATGTGACAAAGTTTATCTGCCAGAACTGGATCGTGAAATGTAGGCATTTTGTGCCAGAAAGGTTGGAGGGAAGGAGTTGACAGGAATGTGCATTAAGAAAGTAAATGGGATCAAATTTTGATTTCTTGTTGACTTTAATCTTCTGAAATGGAAGCCAATGATGGGTTTGACGTTACAGAAGTCAGCACAGAAAACAAGTTTAAGACGACACGCATTGGAACAAGGAAAGCCCATCTCCTGATTCCTTTGGACGACACAACCCAGGCATAAGAACTGTGCGCTGCTCTGAGAAATTCTTGCACTGGTCACTTAATATGTCTCTTTTAGCCACATTCTCTAAGACTGCATGTGTGGGGCTTTTACGCTCTGAGGATTTTTTGTTAAGCAGCAAAAGGACATTTTGAAGCAATTTGGGAAGTCACTTTATTTACTTTGTGTGGAGGCTTTGGGAAGTTAATTTGATGACCAAAGCAAAATGACATTTGCATTCAGTACGCTGTTATTTGGTTGCAGCAATGGCCATATGTTGAAAATCACTGCTTTTATTTAGCCATAGAAAAGCCATATGATATCATGCATTCTGTATGTTTGTCATGAAGATGGAGGTAATCCGGCCATTGCGATCCACTGTGATAACAGTGCTTGTGTATATTTTGTGTAATATGTAAAATGAAAAGGAAGTATTCTACAATACATAGAATTTTTAAAAGACAATATATATATCACAGCACCTGATAGACGCTTCCATTTTGTTCCATGTGTTTATTTTAGTCTTCATACCAGAAGAGCTTCACATTCAGAAATAAGATACATTTAAGCCAATCTTTGATCTGTAAACTGTAATTCTGTTCTCAACTTGCACTGTTTCATTTGCTGTTCTTATTTAACTGGCTAATGCATTTATTTACTTAATTTAAAGTCAACATGAAGCGTCGGTCTCAATCCATTTGAACTATTGTCTTCTGATGTATTTCCCAGTGTAACATCTTCAAGAAAAGTATAGGACAAAATTGTATTCATGATTTGTTGGAAAGAGTGATTAAGTAACCACATTTTGCTAGCATATGTATTTATTATTATTATTTATTTAAATAACCTGAACTTAAGAGTCAATCACAGTAAGACCAGTCATTTAGGAAAGTGAATCAGTCCACTTTGATTTCATGTTGACTTTAAATAATAATCGTAATGTATTTTATTTGAATCATCTTCATTAAATATTTCAGCTTGAAATCTGATATCTGTCTTTCTTTTGACTCATTTTATTTCCTGTTTGATGCCAGTAATTAACTTCTAAATAGCACGTGAATTACACTGTTTGAAACATTCTTCCTCTTTCTTTTCTCTAATTTTTCTTCCTCTACTTGTGTGCTGAAGCAGCAACTGCTGTTTTGGACAGAGAGAATATTTTTATCTTTTCATCATTGAAGTGCTTCACTTTTTCTAGTTTTGCTTTCATTTATGAGGAAATCGTAGCAGAACTTGTGCAAACCCCTGACATTGTTTTGCTTAATCTCTAGTACAGACATTCATCCCTTGAGATAAAGGATGAAAGTAATGATGTTCCTCTTTATGGTTGTGTTTTAGTGATAATATTGTTCTAATAACATAATAATTCATCCATTATACATCATAAAGATTTAAGATAACGATGCTGATAGGTAGTAGTTTGGTAATAATCACTTTGCAGAAACAAATATTCAGAAAAACCTTGTCCAAGGGGAAGTTATGTTTAAATATATCCACTCTCACTTTTGTTTGTAATTTTTTTGTGGTTTTACATTGGTCAATAACACCTGTTCTTCAAGTAGCACAGGGAGTGCAATTTGACAAACCAGCAAAAGTACCGAACGAGTCAAAACATCAAAAAAGAACCCCAGGTCCGAAGAAGACGGTAAGTAATCGGATGTTTATTTCATTTACAGTATACAGCTATCGCATATAGTGATTAGGTCTTAAAACAAATATGCTTGGAGGTAGTTACTGCTTTTTTTCTTAATATGCATCAAATACATTCATAAAATGTTGGTTTATTTTCTGAAAGTTGGAAAATTTGTTATTTTGATATATCAGCTAAACCAAAATTTCTCTGTAACATTTTGTGGGGAAAATGTATGTAGTGGAGTTAGTGGAAACGTGTAAAATGTGTTAAACAAAAATTGTCATTTATCAAGCTGATGCCATAAATATTAATCCAGCTAAATGTATTTCAACATGGATTGAGCTCTTAATATCATCATAATCATTATCCATTGCTACTGCTCACAAAATAAAATACTTCATACACTCATATGATACCTTAAAAAAAGGCTATGTACCTTTTAGGTCCTATTTTGTGCAATTTAGGTGCACATTCAATTAAAATGTGTGTATTTTTGTGTGTATTATGTGTCTATTTGCCCTTTTGCCTAAGTTTGTTGATAATTTCTGCATGTAGACACATAAGTCTATTGGTTTATCATTATTATACATTTTAACACACACTATCTTCCTCTTTCAGATGACAGGGAAGACATTCATCATATTTTCTGGTCTTATCTCTTTGCTAAATGCAGCCGAGTGGTACCCCAAAAGTCTGAGGTGTGATGTTTCTCTGGCAAGCAACGGGAGTGAGGTCACCGTCAACTGCACTGAACGAGAACTAACCGAAATACCTTTGGGAATCCCAACGAACACCACCAACCTGACCCTAACGATCAACCACATACCTCATATTACCAACAATTCGTTTCGCAATCTGCAGAACATCACCGAGATCGACATGCGTTGCAACTGCGTACCAGTCAAGGTCGGACCCAAAGACCGTGTCTGCACCAAGAGCTTGACGATTGACAACGGCACCTTCTGGAAGCTAAAGAACCTCAAATCGCTTTATTTGGATGGTAACCAGCTGTCTAGCATACCCAAAGGCCTTCCTCCCAACATAGTGCTTCTGAGTCTCGAAGTCAATAGTATTTATACAATCCTTAAGGAGAATCTGACAGAACTGACGAATATCCAAACACTGTATCTCGGCCAGAACTGCTACTTCCGGAATCCGTGCAACACATCATATTACATTGAAAAGGATGCATTTTTGCAACTTGACAGGATGACTTTGCTTTCTCTGAAGTCTAACAACTTGTCTTACATCCCCCACCAACTACCATCCAGCCTCAGAGAGCTGTACCTGTACAACAACAATATTCAGACAATTACAGAAATGGACTTTCACAACCTGACGGAGCTGGAGATACTGGATTTGAGTGGGAATTGCCCACGTTGTTATAATGCACCTTTCCCATGCGTTCCGTGCCCGAATAATGCTCCCCTTCAGATACATCCGAACTCCTTCCAGACCTTGAGTAACCTAAAGACTCTTCGGCTTCATAGTAATTCTTTAACACGCATCCCTTCGGAGTGGTTTCAGAACCTGACTCAACTTAGTCTTCTAGACCTCTCGAGCAACTTTTTGGCTAAGGAGATAACATGCACCACCTTTCCTTCGCTGTTGCCTAATCTGGAAGAGTTGGATCTGTCTTTCAATTATGAGCTACAGGTGTATCCTACATCCCTCAACCTTTCGAGATCTTTCCATCACCTTAAATCTCTGAAGGTCCTAAGAATCAGAGGGTATGTGTTTCAAGAACTCAAGCAGGACGACATCCAACCGTTGGCTAATTTGAACGAACTGGAGCTCATTGATCTCGGCACAAACTTCATAAAGATAGCACATCTCAGTGTCCTGAAGAACCTGACAAACTTCAAAATCATCAACTTGTCCGACAACAAAATCTCAATGCCTTCCCAAGGAGGAACTCTGCCTTCTGACCACAGAGAAAATCATTATAGTTCTCCAATGTCGCAAGGTGCACAGTACCACAATGGAGAAGTAAAGGATATGCACTATTTCCTTTATGACGAATATGCACGCAGCTGCAAATACAAGGACAAGGAACTCTGGATTACGAGTCCTTTCAACAACGAATGTAGTTCCTTTGGGAAAACGTTGGATATTAGTAGGAATAACATCTTTTTCCTTCATTCCAGATTTCTGGATCTCGATGAGCTGAAATGTTTGAATCTCTCTGGGAACGCCATGAGCCAGAGTTTAAACGGCTCTGAGTTTGTCAAGTTGAAGAAATTACAATATCTAGACTTTTCAGACAACCGTCTGGATTTGATGTTCTCTTCAGCGTTTCAGGAACTGAGCAGCCTGGTGGTTCTGGATATCAGCCGTAACAGCCATTACTTCGTGGCTGAGGGTTTAACTCACATGCTGAATTTTACAAAGAACCTGAGTAATTTGATCAAATTAATCATGAACGATAATCAAATCTCGACATCTACCAACACGGAAATGGAGAGTTTTTCTCTGGAGCATTTGGAGTTTAAAGGCAACCGTCTTGATATGTTGTGGAGAGATGGAGACACAAGGTACGCCAACTACTTTAAGAAACTTTTAGCCTTGAAGTCTCTTGATATCTCTCGCAACAACCTGAACTTCATCCCACTAGAAGTTTTTGCAGGTCTTCCAGACACCCTGACAGAGCTGTACATTACTAACAACCGGTTAAAGTCATTCCATTGGGAGGGCCTTAAATACCTTAAACAACTAGTTAAGCTAGACCTCAGTGGGAATCACCTGACGGATGTTCCTAAATGCTTGTCTAACTATACAGAATCAATCGAAACTCTGGTTCTACACAAGAACAACATTGTGAAACTGACTCCCGATTTTCTCAAGAATGCATCTAAACTCAGAGTCCTAGATCTCAGTTATAATCGCATCCAGTTCATCGAAGAGTCGAGTTTCCCAGAAAATGTAATAGACCATCTGCAGACCCTGTACTTGAACAACAACCGGTTTGTGTGCTCTTGCAATGCCACGTGGTTCGTCCGATGGATCAACCGGACGTCTGTGAACATACCGCGCCTCGCAATGGACGTCAACTGTGCTTCACCAAGTGCCCAGAAAGGTCAAAGTGTGATTTTCCTCAACATCCAAGCCTGCCAACACAACTCCCTATCCATCATCCTCTGCATTTTAATGACCTCTGTGATTCTTGGCATTCTCACGCTCACCATATCAAGTCATCTCTTTCTTTGGGATGTTTGGTACATCTACCATTACTCCTTGGCCAAACTCAAGGGATACCGTCGTCTTTCCTCCGACAGCGCTGTTTACGATGCCTTTGTGGTCTACGATACGACTGACCCAGCTGTTCACGAGTGGGTCATGCAAGAGCTTCGCATTCACCTGGAAGACAAGGGCGACCCAAAGATGCAACTCTGTTTGGAAGAGCGGGATTGGGTTCCTGGATGTCCCCTGATTGAAAACCTTTCCCAAAGCATACAGTTGAGTAAACGCACTGTTTTCATTCTGACTGGACGATATATCAAGAGCGGAAGCTTTAGGACAGCGTTTTATTTGGCCCACCAGCGACTGATGGATGAAAGAAATGATGTTATCGTACTGATATTCCTGGAGAAAATGCCTTGTCATTCCAAGTACCTGAGACTGAGAAAGAGGTTGTATAAAAAATCAGTTCTCGAGTGGCCGAGGAACCCTCAAGCACAGAGGTACTTCTGGTTCACTCTCAGAAGTGTCATGGCACCTGAGAGTCAGCAATACAACAAACTCTTCCAGGAAACTCTGTGATTGGGACACACTTCATGGACCGGCTGACGCATCTGAAGCTTTAAAGCTTTATTTCTGCATTTGAAAGCTTCTTTCAAACATAATAAACATAACAATGCAGTTTGACACATATCCTTATTACTTGGTAGATGACATATTTGTAAAGTTGACTTGATAGAGCTTCAATTAAAAAAAGAATTGTATGTATGCAGTTTGTATGATAATAATAATAATAATAA
>JAUMHP010000057.1:20840948-20856688 GCA_032361065.1 Enteromius trimaculatus
TGTCATTAAAACAGTAATGTCACAAAATCTCAATGGTCCTAAAAATAATCAAAATTTTATTTAGTTATTTATTTTTTTGTTTGTTTGTTTTATGTTGGGGTCAAATGTGACATATCTGTGTATTTAGAGAAGCACATTGTCTTTTATCTTTCATTGTTTTCTCCTGGGTTTGCTTATGATAATAAGCAAATGATTAAATTAAATTATAAGAAAATGATACAAAACGAAGTATGTTTTCTCCTTGTTTTGGCTCGTATGTCTGGTACACAATGCCTGTCTCATTGCAACCCCTTCTAAAGTGAAAGTGTGTTGCGTAACAGAGACGGGGGAAGGGCAGGAGATTCTTCTGTCTGCTGCTCCATCTGTCTGTGTGTTCGTCCTAATGCATCCGTTACACACACACACCGGACAGAAGATTTCAGCTGCGTAACCCTCTCATGAACCGCTGCTTCCTTCAGTGACTCACACACACACACACACACACACAGGGGAAACAGGGCTTTGTTCTCAGGTGTGCTGGAGAATATGGTTAAACATTAGAGAAAGGGCCCAGCGGCGTCTGCCATTCTACCACACGGGCTAATTAGTGTGATACGCGTTCAGAGCAGAGACCTTCCTTCAGGTGTCTGTGACATTAAAGTGCATGTGTTATTATTAATGAAGCTAGATATAAACGTGCTGAGTCAGATTCTCCTCAAACTGTTGAACTGGAAGAGTAAGATCATTGTAGATGAAGAGCTTGTGTACCTAATGTGTTGTTAAATCATTGTATTTAAATAATTATATATACAGCATATATACTTATTTCCCTTTTTCTATGTTAATATTTTAAAATAGTGTAATATATGTTTAATATATGTTTAATATGCATTTATATGATTGCATATAATATTATAACTTTTTAATTTTGTAATACAATTTATTTCAAAATAAAATGAGGTACATTTATACATTGCAGTACATATATATATATATATATATATATAAATTAATCTTCCCCTTCAGAAATATATATGTGTAGCCTATGTATACACACACACACACACACACAAACACAAGCACACTAATAATATAAATACCGTATGAATAATATAAAGTATTTATTAAGATTGTGTTGCCATGAAATGAGAATTTGGTGTAAAAATATTTGTCATTGTAAACACATGCCCTTAATGATTTAAAAATACCAAACGTGATACAACTTTAGTGAATTTGCCCATCTAGCAATGCATTAAAAACAGAGAGTTTCTGAATTGATTCAGAACAGATTCAATGCCTGCATCTATATGAGATTTCAATATAAACTCCATCAAATTCTGATTTCTCATCATGGATAAATGATTATCCACAAATGTGTTTTCTCCCAACGAATCTGTGACCTAACTAAGTGATAAGATCTCAGCATGCAGCTCTCTTAAACACAGTTGTTCCCATAATGCTGTGCAATTAAGGACCTGCTGATGCACCAGGAGCCATACTGACTGACTGACTGACTCCAGGATGAGCGTTGGTTCATTTCGTGACACTGATAAAAACACAATGCCTCTTGCTGTCTTTGCCTATAAAAGGAGAGGCGGCCGTCAGGGTAGAGTTATTTCGAAAGCTTGACACGACCACATCCTGTTCGAGTGGGAGGTTTGACAGCATTTCACTGCCACGCTGACCTGAACGCTGCACAATCATTGGCTTCATTTCGTTTTACAATAAAACTGTTTAAAACCATCCTTAAAAAATTAGAGAAATTCACACAAGAAGCAAAAGTACATGTGGTATTTAGTTCTCGGTTAATTTAGCTTAAGTAGTTTTGTTTGAGCATAAACCTCACTAAAAATATATACAACTATATTCTCTAAGACAAAAATCTATGCATTTCAAGCTATTTCAAGTTTATTTTGCTAAATCCTTGGATATTTTTACTATTTTTAACCAGTTACTGGATTTAGTTACTATATGAACATTGTACATACATTGTAAGTTAAAGATTTTACTTGTAATATTAGGTTACTAAATACTTTGCTTGCAGCGAAGATAGTAGTTGTGAAAGTTCATAAAGTGGTATAGAGAATGAATGAATAAATGGATTATGTTTATCGACCCATCCATTTATTCATCCACTCTCCAAACCTGATTTAGATTAGACTACTTTTTCAATGGAGGAAGTGTTATGTATAATGGATTGTATTTTAGTCAGAAGCAATGGTTTGACATAAAAGAAAACCTTAATGGTGGACTTGATTCTTACAAACACATGTTTTGTTTCCCCAGATGTTAACTGATGGACTGGAGTGGTGTAGATTATTGTTTGGACTCTCATTCTGACGGCACCCATTCACTGCAGAGCATCTATTGCTGACACACTGCTGCATGTTTCTCCAAAACTGACGAAGACATAAACTCATCTCCATCTTAGATGGCTTAAGGGGAAATGCTCATTTTCATTTTGGGGTGAACTATTATTTTAATGCTGTACAATAAAAGTCAGATCAGTGTCATCCACTCAGGTCTGTGAGGTGACAAACTTTAGCATTCATCTTTGAGATGTGATGTTACCTTATTTGCACCATTAGTAGCAGACAGCACATGCGGATAATCAACACTATCAGCATAAGCACTCTATTATTAGTCAATCCCTCACAGATAAACAATAAAAGACGTCCTCTGTGACTTATCTCTCCTCTAGAGTGAGTCTTTACATGTTTTAATTATTCTCGAGAGGCTCATTAGCATGTACCGCTAGTCTTAAATGTTAGCTTTGACAGAAAGAAACACACATTAGCCTTCCTGCTAACGTTACTTCCGGAAAACACACAATGGTTAATGAATGAATGTGTGAAAACATCCCTTCCTTGTTTGACTTTAAACTTGATGAAGGCCGACGCTGAACGTCTCATCCTCTTCCTCACAGATACTTCCTCATAGCTAAGATGATGCTAACAAAGGGAGCCCTCTAGTGACGACATGTAAACAAACAGAGATCGCTGGTAAAATTCCACTCGCAATGACTATAATACATGGGTGCTGGAAGCCTTTCTGTTGTCATGTTAATTTGAGACCAGTTTTGTCTGTTGTTTGTGGCATTTCTGGGGGATTTAAGAGGAATGTGTTCCACAGATTATCAATAGGAAACGTAAAACGTAACCAGATAAACTCTGATACACTTACTGAGCACTATAACAAAATAACCTTTTGTCTCTGCTGACCCCTTGTGGGTAGATCTAAGTCATATATTAAAATATCAAATAGCTTATCATCATTTTAGCAAACAAGTTAGACAATGAGTAGTTCACCCTAAAATGAAAATGTTCTCAGGCCATCCATGATGTAGATGAGCTTTTTGTTTTTCATCAGATTTGGAAAAAATGCTTTGAAATCATTAAGACTTTTCTGTTGTTGCTTGTTTTTGTTTTTTTTACTACAAACCATTGCTTGTGGCTAAGCTATCCATAATCCATCATAATACTCCCTCCAGTGAAAAAGCAGTCTGCTTTGAATCAGGAGAGAAATTTGCACAGATCAAGTACCGTTTACAAGCCCAAACAAGTCCAAACCGCTTTAAACAAATATTTGGCTGGATTTACATGTGGACAACATGATCTTTCACTGAAGCGTTATTATGGAAGATGGACTAGTACTGTAGTAACGTCAGCTTTTGTCTTCTCCAGATGTTAACTGTGGATTATTGTGATGTTTTTATCAGCTGTTTGGACTCTCATTCTGACGGCACCCATTCACACCCATTGCTGAGACACTAATGCAGAGACACATTTCTCCAGATCTGAGGAAGAAACAAACTCATGCACATATTAGATGGCCCAAGAGTTGCAGCTAATTTGAACTTTTGCATTTAATGTCAAACTTCTAACCTCTTATGTATATAATCTCTGCTTCATTTGGTTTCTTTGCACAGGGTGGTTCCTCCTGCTACAGGACAAAGGTCAAATGTTTGATCCCACATGAGGTTAACCTTTGACCTGGTGAGTTACAGAGGTCAGTACTGTTCTGCCCTTTTACTAGCACAAAGCACTTAACCCGACATCACTCCAGAGAAAAAAGTATTTCAGTGTCACTTTGCTTTTTAGCCACCTGCTATAGTAAATAATACCAAATCACTGAGATATTAACATTGTTTTTATGTTATGAGTTACTTTTTATTTTGACGTTATGCTTTTATTATTTTTATTTAGTTCAGGTTCTAGTCATAATTTTGCGAAGGAATGTTAGTCTGTTTGAGGCACTCAGACTTTGTGTTGAGTCTCAGATAGCAGCATACTTCTGCAGGCTGATAACATTTCAGGCTCCGGGACGAATTCGAGCTTGTTTCCTCCCCATGATGTGAAATAATCTCCTGTCAGACAAACTGCTTCTGCCCGGAGGAGCCGACAAACATCCTGTCTGACAAAGAAGCACTAGAGACTCACGACTGCTGGACTTTAAAGCAGAAAACCTGCAGCTGCGTGTGTTCTTGTGTTCCCGATTCACCTCACAAGATGCTGCTTCAATACATAGCCATTTATTACCTCCAGAAGTCAAGTCACATTTATTTATATAGCCCTTTTTACAATACAGACTGTTTCAAATTAGCTTCACGGTAATAAACAGGAAATGCTGCAAAATGCATCGAGCTAATTCAACTCTAGTGTTATGTTATGTTAAGAAGAAAAGGCCTGCTAGTATAGTTTTTATGGTAATGCTTTATTTTTAAAGACTTAAGTCTAAATTCTCACTATTATCTATCATGCATATTATTGGCTGTTCATATTTATCAGTACTTGTAAAGCACATTTTAATGCATTATTCTGAAGGACATTATGTTTGATCTCTTAATCCTGCCCATAAACAAAACTACTATTAATAAACAGCAAATTGTACATTAACTATCACCTTAAAATAAAGTGTAACCATATATTATTCATTCATTTTTCTTTACTAAAACACAAAAGTAGATGTTCACAGAGCACCAGAATATAGCTCTTTTTTATGCAATTTAATGCAATAAATATATGGATTCACTAAAAATGGCATATAAGTAGACTAAATATGTGTGGTTAATGCTATTTTACTTTTAGCTTAAGAAAACAGGCCTAGAAAAACAACACAACTAAAGTCTTAGTGAAAGCTGGGGAAAGCATCAGTATGTTGATCTGATTTAATGACATCTGAAGGAAGCTCTGTCGCCCCCTGGAGGCCTGAGGTTTGTTGTTGTGTAGAACAGAGCCACACGCCTGTCATCTGCTGGCTGTGTTTGTGCACTTGTGTGAGAGTCTGCGGCCTTGTTGAGCTTCTCCTCAGGGTCAGAGCTCTGTCAGGCTGGACCAGATGTGCGTTGCTTTCACATGGAGATGCACGGCTGTAGAAGCAGAAAATTGTTGTAATGATGGATATTGTCTTTTCTTCAACGACTTGGCAGGCTTGAGACTTAATAATCAGGTGAAGCACTTCAAAGAGCGTTCCAGCTGCTCACGACAAGCCCAAACACAGTTCAGCTCCACTATAGAGAGAGAACTTCACTTCAGATTCTGATGAGATATACATACATATACATACATACATACATACATACATATAGATAGATAGATAGATATTTTAGCAAGTTTTTAAAATAAAATGTAACATTTTTGTTTAGTTGAAGTATACAAAGGTAAATAATTTAAAATTAAACTAATTTTAAAAATAAAAATGCACATAAAAAGCTACTAAAATGAAAAAAAATGGACAACAACATGTATAAAACCTTAAAATCAAAGTGAATACAGAAAGATAAAAATAACTAAAATGAAATAAACTAAAACTTTACATTGAAAAAATAAATACAGAAACAAAATTCCTAAAACTGTAACTAAAGTGTGAAAACAATAAATATATAACAATTACCTAAAACTAATAAAATATATACAGGCATAATAGGGAAAAAAATAGAAAAATAGAAATTATAAAAATACCTAAAACTAATAAAAAAGTAATAAAAAACATATTAATGAAAAAAAAAATACATACAAAATAAAATTACTAAAACTTTAACTAAACAAAGTGAAACATAAAATCCAAAATATTAACAAAGTGTTTAGAGATATATCATTAATATAACCCTGGTAAACAAAAATGTTAATTTGTAAAGGCATAATTAGTCCAAATGTATAGTTTAGTCAAAACACTGCTGTAGATTATGACTGTCAAATTACTTTAATGAAGTCATGAAGTAAATTCTAATTCCAGTTTCTACTTTGATTCAAATTCATGTTCATGAGTCAAAAGAGTGTTTTCTTTCGTTCCAAACTCCTCTTAGACCAGGTTTAATTCTCCTGGAGCCTGAAGTGAGATGTTTGACGCCGCTCTGTCAATCTAGACGTCACAGATTGAGTTTCAGGGAGAAGATGTTTGAAACACCCCCACAAAAGACTTCCAGCCCTTCTGTCACTCAACGCAGTGACATCTGGAATTTGAGCGAGACATTCACGAGACGAGAGGACAGACCCTGCAGACTTTATCCTGCAACAGAAGAGAGAAGAGCAGCGCTCAAATACAGAGGACTGCTTTAAAACATGAAACATTCGACGTGGATCAGCGCTCTCTCCTTCCTGCTTTATTTCTCCTCAGGATCTGCAGATTACAGGTAAGTGCCCTTCTGCTTGCAGTTAAACAGCCTCTGTTGTGAGGAAACTTACACTGAGATCTCTGACTTAGGTTTGAGACATAGTTGAGGTCTTTTCTGCAACTCTGGAGGAGATGCACGTCAGGACATTTAGGTCTTTAGGAGAAACATCTGAGAAGTACTTCAGATTTTATTTCTGGTGTTTTTCTGGAGCAGATAAGCACCAGTAATTAATCTGCAAACACGTTTGTGACCCATGCTACCTTTTTGTAAGTAATGGAAGACAAAAACACACTTTACAATAAGGTTTATATGAAATATACAAAATATATGCAATTATTTGAGCAATATTCATTTTAAAAATACTAATACATTATCAAAATCAAAAGTTGTTTCTTACATAATTGAATTTATTTGAGCTGGCATGATCGAATAATGAATGTTTTTGTATAATAACCTTTGAACAGTTGCATTTTCACTAACGTTAATGAATATTAATAAATAGTGAGATGAAAGTATTGCTCATTGCTAGTTAATATTAGCTAATGCATTAACAAATGTTAACTAATCAGAGGTTATAGTAAAGTGTTATCAAAATAGATCAGAGTAATGTGAATTAACTTTAATTCTTTTAATTGAATCGATGAATGTTGTTGTTAATAATCAGTTCAAGTAGCTGTAAGTGATGAGCAATCTTGGCCAGATTTGAGATATCAGTGCAGTATTTGTGTGAAAGGCTGTTGTTGTGTTGGTTTGTGCTGATCTGTCAGTGATGAGCTGCTAATTTTGGCCGTAATGAGCGTCGGCCACCTGTTCACACGACTGCCTCCCATTTGCTGCTGTAACAGAGTTTATTTCCGTCGGTTCACCGATTCACTCCGTCCCGCCGGAGCCCGCTCCAAATTTAGAGCCCAACATGAGAAGCACGCAGAATTATCAACATCTGGAGCCGCAGAGGGGATGTTGGTCCCTTCACCAAAGCACTTTCGTCTTTTGTTGTGACATATTTTCTGTTGAAACAGTTAATATGTTGCTATAGATTTTAGTTGACTTTCTGTTGCTAGGCAGATGAGTGAGGAGGAGGGGCTGCTCATTCTAGAGAGCATCTGATTGGATGAAAATTAGTTTAGTGCAGGATGAGTCATCAGTATTGTTTTTTTGTTTATTGGTCCAGGAGGAGAAAAAATGCTAAATTCAAATTTATATATTGTCTCAAACATATTATTATTTTTGCAAGGTTTGTGAAGTTATTCAAAGACATCTTTAAGTGATGAGAAAGGATTAGTAGTATTGTGTGTTCTCAGCGTTGTCAAAATAAAAGTCCTCAGACACATCAGCCAAACAGAAAAAAACCTGACGATAATTCGAAAATGCCAAATATTGGCAGATATCAACAAACCACTAATTATTGTTTACATATTACCAGCATATTTGAATATAGATCATTTAAAATATAACAGATCATCTCAAAGCCACCAATTGCGAACCTAAAATTGTGCATAAACAGTGGCCGGACAAAATTGAGAGGGGTGCAAATGAGCATGCATGGTATGTATTAATAACTAAGATTAATACATGCATTCATTAAAAAATTGTGTTCATTTAATTTAATGCATTGTGCACTGCTGCTGTTTTATTTATGTGCAAAACGGTCCTATTAACTAGTAAAATTATAATATATATTATAATGAGACTTTTAATAATGCAGTGGGACTAAAAAAGTAGTAAAAGCTGATTCGAATGTTTTCTGTGGCAATATTTCGAAGCTCAATGCTGTTCCAGGAGTGCTGTTGAAGTAGCTCAGCAGCACAGATCTTCTGCTCCATCTGCTGAGGTGTGATGGCTGTGAATAGTGCAGGGTTTAATTAGAACAGAAATAGAGGCATCTGTTAAACACTTAAAGAGCCATAAACACAGAGGTTCCTGCATCCTGTCTGTTCAATCCCCGCCGGATCTTCATGTGTGTTTCTCCATTTCTGCTGCTTTTACAGCTGCAATTAGTTCAGGAGGGTCACAGGGGTCAGCAGAGAGAGACGTTTCCCTTCAAATCAACGCTCATTTTCACCTGAAACAACCTGTGATCTTCTAAAGCCTAAAATACGAGTGGTGTATTAGTCATGGCAGTCGGGGGAAAAGGGTGTAGAAGGAATTTTCACTCATTATGTTTAGCCTTCATGTTGTGATTTTTGCATCATATCTAAATGCATTTTTATAAATGCTCCTGTCGTTGTGTTTCTGATGTCCTGCCCAAAGGGAAAAGCGTCAGATCCCATCGAGGAGTTTGGCAGGAGTTTGTCGATACGGCAGCAGACTGGAGTGCTGTTATGGATGGAAGAAAAACAGCAAAGGACACTGTGAAGGTGAAGCAGGAGAAACTAGTCATTCTATAAAGTGATTTATTTCTATTTAGTGGCAATGATGTACACATTGTATACTATATGTTTTCACAGTGTTTTGAGGATAAACTAAATGAGAATAAAGGTTGAGGTTAAAGACTTAATATTTGAATAATAAAGACTCCCAAAAATACTTGAATAAAGTTACATCAATAAAAGAATGATGTTATGTACAGTAAAATATTATAATTTTGACAGTTCAGTAAAAATTGCAAAATAAAATCATAGTTTTACACAATTACAGTTATTATAATTCTCATATTTTGAGAAAAATGTCAAAATGACCAGAACAAAGTCTTAGAAGTTTCTACAGAGTTTAGAAGAATGTGTAGAATTGTGAGGTTTAAGTTAAATTAGTCTTGTATGATGTTAATCATGTGAGAATACAGTCAGAATTATGAGAATAAAGATCATTTTTCACAGTTATTCTCTAAATATTACAACTTCAGTCTCACAATGGCTTTATTCTCGTAGTCTTATGTGATTTATAAATGTTTTTCATGTTTGTAGAGTAATTTACAACAGCTTCAAACATGGCTCAACCAATCAGAATCGAGGACCGGAACTATCCGTAACGGTGTTATATAACCGTCCGTACTGAGAATTGTTCATGTTATTGAAGCTAGTCATTCAAAGCATGGAAAGACACAAACTCATGATCTGTTGATTGTTTCTGTGGTGTGGTGCTTTTTTAAACCACACTGAACTATGAGAGGAAATCTGGGAGAACAGAAGTTGGCTTTGGTTTCCAGACGTGTGGTTTTGTGAACGGATTTGACCTGCGCTGTTTCCTTTACTAATATATCTTTATGCTGAATGTTTTTCCAGCTCAGTGTGACCTGGGCTGCAAACACGGCGAGTGTGTCGGTCCTAACAAATGCAAGTGCTTCCCCGGATACACCGGAAAGACATGCAGTCAAGGTCTGTGTCTATGGTGCTTGAGCAGTATCAGAGCTGATGTTAATAGTTTCAATTGAGATTATATTTTAAAATGTTTAGTGTTTTATTAATTATTTATTATATATTTATATATATATATTTAAATAAATTTCTATTGATGGGTTTAACTTTTTATACAGTTTTTTATTTTATTAAGTTACTTCAACTTCAACTTTTTTTGTATATTTTCGTGGGAAGTTAATGTTTTTTATGTTTTAAATGTTTAGTAATTTTGTTGTTTTTATTTTATTTATTATTTATTATACATTATTAACTTTTTCTATAAATTGTCAAATTAAACTTTTTTTATATTTTTATGTTAAGTTAATTTTAGAAATATTTCATTAATTTTATTGTATTTTTGTCATTTTTGTTTTATCATTTCTTATACATTTTTTCTATAAATTTGTATTTATATTATTTTATTAATTTATTTTATTTAGTTCTTCAATTTAAACTAAATCATATATATATATAATTGTGTGTGTTAATATTTGTTATTGTAAGTAAGGCTTGGTGGTTTTCTGGTGTTTGTCTTGGCAGTGATTCAGTGCATCAGTGAAGTGTGAATCAAAATGAGTCACAAACTAATTCAGACCAAATCCATTCGTCAGATGAGCTCAAAAGAGTCATTCATTTGCTCAATCTGACTCTGTGAAAACACATACACCACGGTTCCTGAAATATCATTAAGGAAAATGAGTCAATATCGGTTTAAGATAATCTCTGTTGTCAGACAAGGATTTATTAGTAATATTTAACAGTAAAAATGGTCTAATGCTGCAGTATCTTAGTTGATATTACTATTGATTCATTCATCACTCTGACGCTGAAAGATCATTGAATTGTGAGATGACTTTAGCTTTAAAGTTTTATACCAAATGTAGATCATCCATGCATACAGTACAGTACCAGACTGTGCACAGTATTTCTGCTGTATACTGTAGCAATAATGCAATGCTTTGTGCCTCTTTCTGTCTCTGGGTTCAGATCTGAACGAGTGCGGTCTAAAGCCTCGTCCCTGTGAGCATCGCTGTATGAACACGTTTGGCAGCTATATGTGCTACTGCTTAAACGGATACATGCTGATGCCTGATGGCTCCTGTGCAAGTAAGTGACTCTGCAGCAATATTCTTGTGCTTCCAAGTTCAATAAGCATATTATTCTGGAGCTAAATGAGTATTAATGTAACTGATAAGATCTGATGCAAATCTTAATTTGTTGCACAAACTCAAAAAACACAAACGTTTCACGTGCAATGGATTATGGGTGATCAAAGTGAACGTGTTCAGCAGCCCATTAGTTTGATATTACGAGTTCATGCTGTTTGATCATTTAAGATGCACATACTAAATGACCTCGAATTAGATGTTTTAACATGTGATTTAGGCTAATGTGGGCTTTTGTGCGTCTGTTCTGTTTTGTGGTCTGTCCTGCAGACTCGAGGACATGCTCTCTGGCTCACTGTCAGTACGGCTGTGAGGAGGTGCAGGGAGAGGTCCGCTGTCTCTGTCCGTCTCCTGGCCTTCAGCTGGGATCTGATGGGAAGACCTGTGAGGGTGAGAACAGCTCTTCTACTAATGAGAGTCACTGATTTCGGGTCTGCTCTGTGTTTTTTCTTGCCATGCCAATATTAACTCGATCTTATTAAACTGAAATATATATATATATATATATAGCCCTCTGGCACATGTTTTACTTCAGAATTAGTGGAATTTATGCTTAAAATTAATTAATAATAAATAAAAAAAATCCACCAGTGGGGTCAGAAAAAATGACCTTGTTTTTCCATTTAATTAAGTTTTTTGTTTTTTTTTTCTGACCTCATTAGCACATATTTGTTCCTGTTTTAAGCAATAAAATAAATAAATATAGATGCAAAAGCTTGTAAATATGACATAGTATGACATTTTTCTTTAAAATCAGCATCTCTTTCTGGCTATGTGTAGGTTTCTATATAAGTGCTGGTGTTTCTAAACAGGTTGAGGCTGGCATGTAGCACATCTGAAGTGAGAGTACTTGATGAACATATACTATGTGTGGAGAGCATTACTCGGTATCATTAGAAAACAAGACTTCATATTTTAAATCAGTTTGCATCTCCAGTAAATGTATCTTGATTTGGGCTTAGGAAAACCTGACAAAAATACTATTTAAAAATGTTGTCTTTATTAATCATAGAATTGTATATAGCCGGTATACTTTTTCTAGTTGTGCTTTTGAGTTGGTTGAGTTTATTTTTGAGTGTTATGTATTGAAACGATAAAAGTCCTCGTAATCAAGAGCTGGTGGAAACATCGTAAAGAGTGGGACTTCAGATCAATGAAAGGTGAGATGCTTCATCATCTCTTGTTGTTTCCCTCATCTTCTTCTTCAGACATTGATGAATGTGTAACTGGGAAGAACCAGTGTCCGTTCAACCGTCAGTGCACCAACACGTTTGGAAGCTATTACTGCAAGTGTCAGCCGGGTTATGATCTCAAATACATCAATGGGAAATACGACTGCGCCGGTAAGAAACAGAGCAGCTTGCTGATACTATTGGCTATATATTACAGTGCAGCAGGCGAGTTTTGAAAGCAAAACTTTGTAAACAGTTGTAAATAAAACAAAGATTATTGTATATTTTGAGAGAAAATACTATTTCTGGTTTTCTACTTCAGAACGACAGGTTTAATTTAGGTGTCTTTTTAATTATTTAATAATTAAATAATTTAGTGAATTTAATAATTTACTAGCAGTTTCTTGTAAGCGTCCTGCATCGTGTTTTTAAGTGTGTGAACTCTAAAGTAGTTTGTTGATGATATTTGATTCTGTAGAAGAAACAAATCAGAAACAAACTAAACTTCTTAAGAAAAAAATAAATAAATCATGCTTGATGCAGAATTGTATGAAAGCTTGTTTCGCAACTTTCCTAATTTTAATTCAGAACCGATGAACATATAAACTCAAAATCGTGAGATGAAAAGTCTGAATTTTCACAAACTTGCATTTGGGAGAAAAATATCTGAATAGCGAGATAAAACGTAGCAATTATTCTTATAGAAGTATATTTTATTTAACTATGTGGTTAAAAAGTAAACAAAAAAAATGCATGATGTAAAGTCAGTTTTCAGAAAAAAATCAGAGTTGTGAGAAAAAGTCTAGGTTTATATCTCATAATTATGACTTTGTATTGATTTGATTGTTACAATGCATCATGGGATGAGTCTATTTCCTTATACAGCTAAACACTCTATTATCTAATTTAAAAAAACAAAAAAAACTTTAGCTTGAAATATTGTGATTCACTTAAAGCCACTTGCTTTCGTTCATGGATCAGAATCCTTTCAATGCTTGGATAGAATTATTAGAGAATCAAGGAGGCTGAAGCAATGTGCATTCACTCTTACGCTTTATATCTATTAGATATTTCATACACGACTGTAAGATGTGAAACAATGATACGAATGATTGCTGATTTGAAAACTGGTTGTATTTTCAGATATAAATGAGTGCGTGTCGAACACACACAAGTGCAGTCATCACGCCGAGTGCATCAACACTCACGGATCGTACAAGTGTAAATGCAAGCAGGGTTTCCGTGGAAGTGGATTCGACTGTTCAGGTGAGAGACAAGATTAGAAGTATAATGTACAGCTTTATAGATTAGAATTGTTGCTTTTGGTTGAATTATACACCACCAGTGATGAGTGTATGTTTCTCATGATCTAAAAGACCTTAAACAGCTTTGCAGATTATAAATCTAAACTATAGCATCTGTGTGAAATTCTTTACCCCAAGAAAACTCTTAAACAATTAGACAGATTAGAAGTCTAAACTTGATTTCTACTTTGCATATGGATATGCAGTTATATTTTGAGTTCACTTGTGTGAATATCTGTTTATAATTAGCCTTGAAAAAGAGTTGAAGTGACGGGAAAGAAAATGCAGCAGCTCCTTTAAAGAGCCTCCTGACTTTCACGGGTGTCAGGCAGAGAACGTCTGATTGAAATCCCATCTGTGTAAATACCTGCTTTTGTACGGAACATAGAAGTGAAGGCCAAAGGAAGCAGTTCTTCTGTGATGTTTATCTGCACAGACGCCAGAGCTGCACTCCTGTAGAAATGAGTGAGGATCCCTGCGTAGAGGAACTTCATGAGAAACACTAAAGGAATAGCTCACCAAAACATAAAGATGTGCTCACCCCCAGACCATCCAAGATTAGGATGAGTGTGTGTCTTCGTCAGATCTGGAGAAATGTGTCTCTGCATCAGCGTCTCAGCAATGGATGTGAATGGGTGCCCGCTGTTTGGACTCTCATTCTGACGGCACCCATTCACATCCATTGCCGAGACACTGATGCAGAGACACATTTCTCCAGATCTGACGAAGACACAAACTCATCCTAATCTGAGGGTGAGCACATTTTCGGCAAATTTTCACTTTGATGTAAATCCTTCCTTTAGATTGAACTGAGATCTCAACAAGTCTCCTGATTTTGTGTTTCTGAGTAACATCGTTTAACTCACGTGAATCGAATCCTTTGTGTGTTTGTAGTCAAGCCTTTTTATCACAGATCCTGGGAAGGTGAGAAAGGAAATGCACATGCGATTCTCAACGGTGAGAAGGTCCAGCGACGCAGAGCAAACGTCTAAAAGCTTTCCTCTAAGCTCTGATCTTTAATGTGATTTCTGAAAACACTCTTTTCTGGTATTAAACAACATGCAATCATCAGCATTTAGAGGAAACTTAATGCTTTAATGCTTTGCAAATGCAACAGATAACACTTTACAATAAAGTATCATTTGTTAATGCAATATCTAGGACTGAACTTGTATATACATGTAATGATACTACTGTATATATCTATATATATATATATAATGCATGGTTTATGTTGAAACTTTAATGTAAAGTGTTACTATGCCACTGAATTATTGACCTTTGTGAATGGCTTCATGCACAACAGATGCACTTTGCATGGAAAAGCCTCATGCATTTATTTAAAAAGCACATTAAATAATGAATGCAGTAATGCTGCGATCGCATGAATCCAAAGACTTTTAATGGCTTCAGAACATCATTCAACATCAGCCCACAAGATTTCATTCCTGTATCTACGTGCATTTAATTGTATGGTCTGTGTTCTGCAGCTATTCCTGATTTTCCCTCCAAAACTCGCATCTTGGGAGGAAAGTTTGACAACAGCATCCCCGAGCCTGCGGTGACCGAATCTCCACGACACCGCCAGCAGCCCTTCGACTACGACGGCGAGGTCTACATCGGCCCTCCGGAGCAGAAACCCGTGTTTCCAGAGGAGGAGAAGTTTTACGAGGAGGAAGGGGAAGAGGAGGAAGAGGAAGAAGAGGAAGACGATACGGGAAACCAGCTGGAGGGTGAGGAGCTGAACCCCAGAGGAGACGCTTTCTGTGAGTGACACACTAAAAATACTCCTCTTTACTCTGTTGACACGCTCCTATTTAAAGAGCACATATACTGAGTAATGTGCTGAGTCCACTCACAGCTAGATATCTGAACCAGGCATTATTAACAGATCAGGGGTGTGTCCTTACAGACTAAAACCAGCATCTACATCAATACATGTGTGAGAGATTGCTGGAACTGAAAGATATATTAAAGGTATTATTGTTTTATTTGACAGAATGTTTTGATCATATTTAAGTACTATTATGGTATTTATTAATATTTTAAATTAGCTTTTTATTATAGTTTTAATTTCAGTTAATTAATATACAGCTATATTTTTTAGTTTCAACTATAGTTTATTGTGTCATTTTATTTCAACTTAAAATTGAGTTAGTTGCAAATTTCTA
>JAUMHP010000057.1:20874734-20893276 GCA_032361065.1 Enteromius trimaculatus
TCATATTTTTTTTTAATGCTTGATTTCTTATTTTAATTATCTCGGTTCATTCCTCAGACCACCAATGTACTATTTTTACTTTCTTTCAGCACGTGTTTTTTTTTTTTTTTTATTCTATTTTTTGTAGCATTATATATTTCTGTATTATTTATTTCTATTCTGTTTATGTAGCAACACATCACGTGATCGACTATCAGCCCGCGGGGTCACATGACACTCAGCAGCCAATAGGATTGCAGGAGCGCGGCCCCGTCAGAGATCGCAGGAAGAGCACTGAAACTCGTCATGTTTCGCTTTATCGCTTGTTTTGTTTCTTTTTATTAAATCAGGATTTCAGATTATTGAAGCTCGATGTGTTCAGAAGCAGCTCCAGGTGAGACCGAGTCGCATTCAGCTCAAATATGAGTTAAATTAGCTGTTTTAAAGCGAACATTAGCAGCATGACACAAACAGAGCTGTTTATTTCCTTCTGATTCACTTTATATCGCTTTAGTCTCAAGTTCATCAACTCACTCAGTTACGACTCGGTTTATCGGTTTGGTGGGTTATTAATAATTAAAAATGACTTAGTCGTTTGGTTTGGGAACCGCTTGTCGTGTTGTTTTGTAAACAAATGAACAGAGAATATCATCAAAACATGTCGGCTCATATTTAATATGTTTAAATATGAGACATATATTTTTTTTAAGTAATCTAGTGATGTATTAGTGATTAATAGCCAATAATACAGCCCAGATTCAAACGATTATAACCGTAGTAAATACAAACTAAATTCTAATATTACTATTATTAATTTATCATATATATTAATTTTGATGCATGATACTATTTGTAGTATTGCTTTATGCTTTTCTTAAGGTATGTGTATAATATATATATTATTATTATTATTATTATTATTATTATTTTGTGTGTGTGTGTGTGTGTAAACTCATGTGGTCTGAATTCTAACACACACAGTTTCATGTGATGCAGGACAGAGAGGACACATGACCGACTGACCGCCAGCCGCTGAGACAGAACTACTGTGAGTCTCACTGGACCGTACCGCTTCATGTAGTGCTATAACATCATCTTCTGTCCAGCATCACCTGGCCTCTCAGAGTCATGTTAGCTGGAACCGTATCCAGTGTAGTGAAGGGTGACCTACACAGTGTTTTACAGCCAGTGCTGATTATACATGCTTCTGTTGTTGCAATGTAGTGATTATGTAGTTTTTTTACATTTGTATTTAGGTTTTTTTATTTTTTATTTTATTTATATTTATTGGATTTTTAAACGTAATTTAGTTTTTATTTTCACAGAAACAAATAAATAAAATAATTAAAATAGATTAGTTATTGGATGTTTAAACATTATTTTTTAAATATCACTGATATATTTTTAAATGTTTTATTTCTGCTTTTAAAGAAAATAAACAATAAATTATTATCCTGCATGAAGAAACTTATATGAATAATAGTAACTGAGATATTATGTTCTCAATGTGAAGTATCTCTGTAATACAACAAGTGAATAATTTATGCAAACATGCACATTCAAATATCAAGTCTGTTGCATGGATCGTGACTTGACTGGGGTAATATGTTGGGATAATATTTCTAATTAAGCCATTTTTTGTTCTAGATTTTGAACGATGAATTATCTGAGGCAGTAAAGGTAAGCGGAACCTACTTTCTTCCTAGTTTTCCTAAATATTGCAATAACTTGCATTCATAATGCTCAAGCTCAAAAATGGCAGGTATTTAATGTGTGTCAAAGACAAGATGTCCACATAAAAAGAAATGTACAAATAGAAAGCACATTAAATGTCAGTAAAGTGTCTATTTTAAGGTTTCAAATCAGGGTTTTGGAGAGTAAAATGTCAAAATTTGGTTGAAATAATGTTACATTGTAACACAATATTTATGTAAAAGTTCAAACAACATGCTTAATCTGACTTGTACATATTAAAATATATAAAAGAGCATGGGGCATATTAAATTTTAATGTTTTTAAATGAGTAAAAAATGCTTAATGACAATATTGGTCAAAACATAGGACAGTGGCAAATTATGTCTTAATATGTATATGTCTTAAAAAGATTTTTGTTGTGAATATGCATGACCAGAATGTTACAATGAATGAGATTTTAGTGAAAAAAACAAAATTGCAATTACATTAAACAGAAATATATAATAATTTTGGGGCTGGGGGTTTTATATATGTTATATATGTGTATATATATATATATTTTATATTGTTATTCATTATGTATATCAACTATTAATAATGTTCAAAAGAACAGCACTTACTTGAAATAGAAATCTTGTGTAACATTGTCTTTACATTCACTTTTAATCAGTTTAATGCATCCTTGATTAATAAAAAATTAAATATAATTTTTATTATTAAACTTCTGAATGCTAGTTTATCACAATTTCCAATAAATATAAATAGATATATTTCTTGAGCAGTAAATCAGAATGATAACTGAAGGATCACGTGACACTGAAATTCAGCTTTGATCACAGAAATAAATTACATTGTACGTTATATTCACATAGAAAACACTAACAATAAATTCTATTAATATTTCACTATTTTAATTTCACAATAATCAAATAAATGCAGCACTGGACTTCTCTCAGCAACGTCTTAATTACTCCTAACTTTTGACCGATAGTGTTAATAAACAGTCTAATATTTCAGTCATAAAAATGTCCCTGATCCTCAGTTCACAGGAAGACGAGTACAAACACAATGTCATCCAAATCCTCCCTGCTCAAAGTCATTCTCCTGGGTGACGGAGGAGTGGGAAAGAGCTCGCTCATGAACCGATACGTCACGAACAAGTTCGACGCCCATCTCTTTCACACCATCGGCGTGGAGTTCCTCAATAAAGACCTGGAGGTGGACAGCCGTACGGTCACGTTACAGATCTGGGACACGGCGGGTCAGGAGAGGTTCCGCAGCCTTCGGACGCCCTTCTACCGCGGCTCCGACTGCTGCCTGCTGACCTTCAGCGTGGACGACAGCCAGAGCTTCCACAACCTCAACAACTGGAAGAAAGAGTTCATCTTCTACGCCGACGTCAAGGAGCCCGACAGCTTCCCGTTCGTGGTCCTGGGAAACAAGGTGGACGTGACGGAGAGGCAGGTGACCAGCGAGGAAGCTCAGGAGTGGTGCAGGGAGAGCGGAGGGTATCCTTATTTCGAAACCAGCGCTAAAGACGCGACTAATGTCGCTGTTGCGTTCGAGGAAGCCGTCAGAAGAGTTCTGGCCCTGGAGGATCGACACGAGCATTTGATTCCAACAGACACCGTTAACCTGCACAGAAAGCCTCGCAGCAGCACTGCATGCTGTTAACGGACCACATTTACCTCCATTAGCCAAGCGTCAGAATTGAACATGCACTTACTGGGAGATATGCACTTACTCTAAACACTGGGTTGCTTTCATTGGGTGGCGCTCTTGTATCTCAACTCAAATGCCTGAATTGAAATGATTCTGTGCATTTAGGTGTCTTTTATATATATCTGTCTTATGGGGGTTGAGCAGGTTTTTGCATAGATAGTCAGATTTCATTTAGTCTCGCATGGCAGTTAAATAGTGACGAGCAAATGCAATAAATGCACTGCAAAAACACTGTTTTTCTCTATTAAAAATATCTAAATGTCCATAAAACAAGAGGAGTTTACTTGAGTTGAGCAGCACTGCTTAAACACTTAATTTCACCGGACACATGAACTTAAATTTTAAGTTAAATAAATAAATCTATTGTTTATTTTAAAGCGCACTAAAATGAGTCAATCACATCTGTTTTATTCTTAAGTAAATGCTTCTTGTTTTAAGGATGTTCATATTTTTTACTGGAAAGCAAGACACAAATGCTGATTTTGTTTTTTTCTTGCAGTGTGTTTTATGTGATTTTCTTTTCCTGTAACTTCGATTAACTTATGCAGGACAGGCGTTCATACACTGTGGCTGATTTCTAATATATATTAACATAATTATGTAGAGAGTGCCAAATATATTTACAGTACTTGTACTAAAAACATGGATGAGGGGAAGAGATGAAGCACTTACTTTAAAAAGAAGCACTAAAATGTCAATATTGTACAATTAAAGAAGTATTGGACAGTACGTGATGAAACTGTTTATTTAATGTGAGGTTATTTTTGGACAACAATAATGTACAAAATCATAGAGGTCATAATTGTGACGTTTTTTGTTTTTTTAGCACTCTTCATTGTTATTCACACTTCATGTGTTGTACAGTAGTAGGTGAGAGTGTTAATATAAGCTGGCAATGATGAGTATGAACAGCACACCTGTATATTTATGCATGACAACAAAAATACAAAAACAAGAGTTCATGTATAAAATGAATCAGCTGAGCAGATGCTTCTTCCCCAGAAACTGCACTTTCCTGTCGAAAGCTGTGGAGCGGATCAGTGCGTTGGCTTCATAGAAGGGATTCATTGCAAACTGGGTAAAAAACAAAAATTATTATAAAGCAAATGCTATGCACTCATATGGCACTGAAACATCACTACAGATTAATACAGATTTTACCTTGATGTAGAGATCATAAACATCATTAAAGAAGTTCTTGATTCCGTCCTCTTGCCGAACATCATGGAGCATAATAAATCTCATATGTATGCAAGGAAAGTTAAGAAATAATAAATGCAATAGGTCTGTTAATTATAGCTTCTTCACCTTGACACTTACTGAAATATTTAAGTGCTAAACATTTATGAGCCTTGAAATAAAAATCTGATGGTTGTGGTGCACTACCTGTGATAAAATAAATGTAGACATGAATATTATAGTTAACTAAAACTATTATTGAAATAAAATATAAAAACTCTAATATATATTAGAATATATATTAAAAACTATATATATATATATATATATAACTGAAGCTAGTTTAAATCAATGTATTGAAATAAATAATAATATAATATAATAATATATAAATACATAGAATTAATATAAAATCATGTAAAATATATAAATTATATAAATAATATTATATAAAAAATAAAGAAATAAATCATTATCAAATTAAAATGGAAATTACAAAAATAAAACATTTAAATAAATGCGATTTTAAGTTTTTATTTAAGAAGTACAAAGCTGCATTTTTCTGATTTATAAAAACCATAGTTATTATAGTTGACCAAAACTGTTACTTGAAATAAAATATAAAAATTCACCATTTTTATATATATATATATTTTACTGAACCTAGTTTAAATCATTAAATAATAAATTAATATAATAAATTATTAAATAATACATATGCATGGATAACTATGTCTTTGATAAGGATATGACCAGCTGTGACAAAGGCAGAGACAAACCACTCATTGAATTTGTCCACAGTCTTCAGGTACATGTTGTTGGACTGCCACATGTTCTCATCCACCAGATCCAGAGCAGCGTGAGCGATGAACTGGTTCAGATGTCTGTGGTCATCCTGCTGGTCAGCCATAAACACCATCATATCATCACTGATAACTGTAACTGTTATATCATATAATATGATGCTCACCTTTGACTCCGACTTTCCAGGAGGAAGAAACTCCATCTCAAACACTGGGTTATCATGATGACCCACCATGACGAAATAAAAACTCCCCGACATGGTTAATAATCAGTGTTTAGAGCTGTAAACATGACATCAGCAGTCAGTTATCGAATATAATGTACATAAACACTGACGAACAGGTAAACACATCTTACCACAGCAATAATGACTTTGGTTTGGCGCTTTTTTTCAGAAATTATACATTCTAAAAACAGCTCATTTAAATAAATAACTAATTATATAAGTTACAAAGCGAATACTGTGAGTAATAATAAAACATAAGCTGAACTACAGCAGATGAGGATCATACGCGATCATAAAGAGTTCCTGTTTCCGGTGCTGCCACCCAGCTGACACAAAACAGCCAATGAGAGCGCTTAGCGAGTCTTACGTCATAACGACTAATCCGGATACGCAACAGTCTGTTATCAGTTAGGATTTTTAAAGCGCTGAAGCGCGCGTTGCCAAGGAACGGACCGTGGCGCGTCCCCGATCGATTAACTCTGTAACTGTGCATCGATTATCATGAGTGACGGTGTTTATCGGTGAATGATCATGTCTGCCGGTAACGAGGAGAGTTTGTCTCCGGAGGAGATGCGACAGAAGCTCTATCAGACCTTCAAGAGCCGCGGGCTTCTGGACGCGCTAAAGGTCAGAGAGTTTCCTCAGATTCATGCTAGTTATCATTATTGTATTAATAAAGTCAAAATAGTGATGTTTTACTGACTTGAAGAGACCAAAACTTGCTTTCTACAGCTGTCTCTCATTCTGTTGCTCTTCTGTCTGTCTGTGTAACTGTAGTCTGTCGGGGACTTTCTAAAACGCTTGAAGTGGCTTAAAGCACCTAAAACTGACGAGGGAAGCCCAAATCTCTGTCAAACCTTCCTTGTAATAATCACTAATCACTGTCAAAAGAACGAGATGAAGTGAATCATATCACGTTAAGCGATTTCGCCCCATAGAAGTCCATCATAAGGAAACAGGTTAACGTGGCTTAATGTACCTTAACAACGACCAGGAGAAACCAAGCTTCTGTCTTATTATACTTATTATAAAGACTTGCCACTGTCAGAAGAACAAGCCCTTATCCAGCTCACCCTGTGTGTGAGATCTGTGAGGCTGGAACAGGGTTGGAAAGCATTGAACAGTGTGTATATCATGGACACTCTCCTCCTGGTGACGCTTCAGTCAGGACTCGGTGTGTTCTGGTGTGTTCTGCAGACGCAGCTGAGGAACCAGCTGATCCAGGAGCTGCAGCCGGCGGTGGTGCGGAGAGAAGATGCTCGCTCTGTGTTAGTGACCGCGTGTAACAGTGTCATCGTCCATCACCTGCGGAGCATCGGCTGTGACTACACGCTGTCCGTCTTCCTCCCCGAGTGCGGGATGACCAAAGACAAGGTGACTCCACATCTCTTCATACTGCTGGAAAGATCTGCGTTGCTATTCTGTCGTATGATTTTGTCACAAGAGGCTGTTAGGAAAATGGAAGAAGCATTATGTTAATGTGTTCATAACAATATTATGAGTGAACTTAATGGAAAACACATTTAAAAAGCATGATTTGACCCATTTAAACTTGTTTTTGTTGGACTTGTGTAGGTGTTATCAGCCAGAGAGCTTCTGCAGCTCATGAAGATCAGCCCTCACACACCGTTATACAAATCTCTGGTAATAAAACATTTGTTCAGTGAGAAGAAGACATGCTTCTGTGTTTAATCAGTTGTTGTTTAGCTTTAATCCGTTTCCCTGTTTCTTGTTTTTTTCACGTTTGGGCAGGTATCAGATATTCAGAAGGGACAGACAGGTACGATACGATCATGCAGCTACTAAAATAGTGTTGGATTTACTAAGAACATAACTTCGTTTAATTGTTACATTTCGGAAATAATAATAAAGAAATGCCAAGTAACACACATTATTAAATGTGGGATAATATTTACTTGTGAAACATAGACAAATAATTTTTACAGTGTAGTTGATTGGGTTAATAACAAATTAAAGCACCTTTAAATGATATTCCAACTTTTTTTTATTCAGAAAATATATTTATTTAATTTATATGATTTAAAAAAAAAAAAGGTTTCTCCTGGAGTAATTCAATCATACATTACATTTACAAATGTTATCAAAATCTTTTTTTTTTTTACTGTTGATTGCTTTTTAGATAAAAATGTTTAATTATTGTAAACAATCTATTAATATTGTATTCATAATACTGTTGATTTCCCCCTGAATATAACCATTTCTGCTGATATGGTGTTCAATTATACATACATGCATATAAAAAATAAATAACAAATGTTTTCTTTTTCAGATATGTGTTCGTAAATCTCTTTGCAGATTGATAGATATTTAAAGTTGGCATGAAATACTAACTTGTGCCTGCCTCAGTACCTCGTGAGATTCTCTCGTGATGAATGTTGTTGAATCTCTGCAGGTTTCCTGATGAGTCTCTTCACAGAGCTCACTGAGCATCATGTTTCCAGAGACTGCTGCGATGCTTCCACCCAGTCCACCTCCATATCAGCACACAAAGAATCACTCGGTAAGCCTTCACTCACCTCCGGACTCAATGAATCTCTCCACAGGACGACCCACCGTTCACTGTGTTCATTAAACATTTCAGCCTTCAGAAAAGTGCCCACAGTGCTCATAATAAATGATCAAAGTAAATAAATAGTCCCCGTTTTAACGTACAGAGAAATCAGTCATCGTCTCAGTCTTTTATGCTCACCAGGGCCGCATTTATTTGATTAAAAAATACTGTAAAAATTGTGAAATATTATTACTGCTTAAAATAGCGGTTTTCTATGTGAATGTATATTAAAGTGTTATTAAATTCGTATTAAACATCATGAAGATGTCCACTTCCTCTCTGATTGTTTCTAAGTGGAGAAGCTGCAGCTGATTGACGAGGAGTTTGAAGTGCTTCGGTCCAGAGGTGACCGCTGGGCGTCAGTCGAGGTCAAGCTGGCGGAGTACAGGAAGGAGATCCAGGAGCAAGCGCAGGTGGAGCTCGAAGCTAAGGTCTGTCAGGGTTTATTCCAGCGTCAGGTCCAGGAGTTTACACCCTGATAGATCTCAAGAGAGTGTCTGTACCGTCTTCACGCAGCTGCAGCACTTCATGGAGGTGGAGATCACGAAGGTGAAGAGAGACGAGAAGGAGGCCTCGAGGAGAGAAATCCTGGAGCTGCGGCGAGACATGGAGAGAACGTTTGAGCTGAGGTCTGAGGCTCTGATGAGCCGAGAGAAAAACGCCATCGAGAGGTTACAGAAACAACAGGAGGTGCTGAGTCTCACTGCCGCCAGAAAATACTTACAAAAGCATTCTTTAATCTGTAACGTTTCGTTCGATCCAGATAGAGGAGAAGGACATTTATACTCAAAGACAAGCCCTGCTGAAAGACATGGAATCTGTGCGGAGCAGAGAGATGGAGCTCAAACAGAGGATCGAGGCCTTTGACAAGTGAGGACAGCATGTTACAGAAGTTTAAGCTCTTTAAGTTGAACATTACTAAACTAAAAACAAATAACAAAACACATGTAACTGGGATCATTTTTAGGAAGCACTAATGTTAGTAACTTAAACTGAAATATAAATTACATGATTATTATGAATTATAATTATATGAAAAAAACAATTGGAAACTGAAAATGTATAAATCAAAAAAACTTCCTGGTGACACGAGTCATTTCACTGCTGACTGAATTGTCTTGTTTATGATATCATGGAGCCTCTTATATAAAATTGAGTATCATAATATTATTTAATGGTTTTAATGATGCAGAACCTGTAAGCTGCATGAGGAGAAGGAAAAGACCATGGATGATCTTCTGAGGAGGAGAGAGCTGTCCGTGAAGACCATGGAAGACACGTTTGAGCAGAAACTGAAGAGCGAGTTAGAGAAGTAAGTTATTTAATCTGTTCATTTCTGTTGATTTATTAATGTCCTGCAGATGGCGCTCTCTGACTCTGGTTCAATCCTCGATGAAAGATTAACTTTCATTTTCTACATATACTTCTGTTTTGGAGCCAGTAAGATGGGTTGTTTAATTAAATTAATGCTTTTATTTATTAAGAACTCATTGAATTTATTAAACATGACAGTGAGAGTTTATAATGTTACAGACAGATATTCATCTGTAAATCCGGAAAAATAAAGTGCATCACAGTATATACAGAAAATATTGTCAGCACAACTGTTTTCAACATAACAATCAGAAATGTGTGTTGAGCAGTAAATCAGTATATTATGATGATTTCTGAAGATCATGTGACACTGAAGACTGGAGGAATGATGCTGAACATCACAGGAATAAATTACATTCTAACATATACAGACAACAGCTGCTTTAAACTGGAATAATATTTTCCATCATTCTGATCAAATAAAAACGTTACATGAAGTTCCCATCCCCAAAGTTGTGAGTGGTATCGTGTGTTTTTGTAAAGTGAAACATCATAAACCGTTTTAGGTATCAGCTGGAGCTGAAGGAGGATTACGTGAAGAGAACGGAGACACTGACAGAGAATGAGCACAGAATTAAAGGTGTGTGTTCAGAGAAGATACAGTACAGTGTTTTATTGATCTTTACTCATCAAGTTATCGTTGATGGTTTATTCTTCTGTGTGCAGAAGAAACGGTCCGTCTGCAGAAAGAAACTGCTATTATTGATGCTAAAGCAGAAGAGCATGAGAGAAGTTTATCAGAAGTCAAACGTCTGCTGGTAAATACACATCCCATAATCCATCTGTACTAAAACAACGTAAGTTGATGTTATGCCTCTGAGATGATGTGTTGTTGTCGATGTGTGCTGTAGACGGAGCTGGAGTCGTCCAGATCGCAGGCGTCTCTTCTGACCCAACAGAACGAGCTCCTGCGAGAGAGACTGGAGAACCTGAGCGACTATCCAGCGCTGAAGAAAGACATGCTGGAGCTGCAGACGCACATCAGACAGCTGGAGCAACAGCTGGAGGAGAACCGGCAGGAGAACCAGAGACTCAGACGAGGTGAAGCTTCCCAGTTCTGCTCAGAAGCATTATTACAGGAACAACCATAAACATCTGGATCATACATACTGATCAGGTTACTGATGAAATAAAGTTGAACAATTTTATACAAAATAATATTTTACAAAATTAGCATATATATACACACATAATATTAGTGCTGTGATTAATTAAAACATTATTCTTTACATAATGTATTTGTGTATACTGTGTAAATTTATTATATTTATATATATATATAAATAAAAACACATGCATGTATATATTTTATAAAACAAATATGTTATGTTTATATAATAAATATATTTATAATATCAAACACAATAAAATAAAAATATATATATATTGCATGTATGTGTTTTAATATATGCATAAAGTAGAAACATATATTTTGTCAAAAAAACTTTTATTTCGGATGCAGTTCATTGCAGTTAATCGTTTGACGACAGCACGAATATATATATATATATATATATGTATAATATTAGAAGTAATAAATCTTTATTAATATTAAATAATATATATATATAGATATATAGTTGCTGTTGTTGATGCAATAATAATAAATGTATATATAATACCTTACAATAATAAATGTAAAAAAAAAAAAGTGTATAAAAATAACTTTTTAAAAAATATATTTTTTTAAGCTTCTATTCACCTTCCACACTGTCAGTCAAGATCTAGCTTGTTTATGATTTGAAAAACCTTTATTTTTCTATAAATTATTAAACCAACTTTATTCCGACCCTCATAATGGATTCCCTCTATCAATAATGTTTCAGCGGCATGGAAAGACTCTTCATGTTTGTCTATTCTGAGGAGGAATAAAACAAACAGCAAACATTTGCAGACTAAATATGCAGAAATGTGCGCGGTATGAGTTCTGGGAAAGATGCTGTTGTTGAAATCAACTTTGAGCGGTTCAGTCTGAAGTCTAACGGGGTCAAGCAGGGTTAACAAACACAGAAGTGGTCTGTTTGGATGTGCTCTGCTTGTTAATTTGCCTCTTTTGGCTGCGTTTGTGTGTTAGCTGGGAAAAAGAGGAGCGCAGGGGGTGAAGGACAGAGGAACGCTTCAGAGCTTGGCCTGTTTCTCTGTAACACGGCCCGATACTCGCTGCACCACACGCTTTCTTGCTCTCTATTATCAGCTTACAAAAAAGTCTGATTTTTACTGTGTGTCTGAACAAAGTCAGAGTGAAAGTCCGGCTCAGAGCGCGTGTGATGAGGTGTTTCTGTTTCAGAGCTCAGCGCTCCGTCTAAAGAACAGCTAGCGCTGCAGGCCGAGCTCAGGAGACTGGAGACCGCACGCAAGCTGGACGAGGACGAGTTCGAGACGCAGAAAAGTGTCTTACACACACAGCTGCAGCACGAGGTCTGTCCCACAGAAACACGAGTGTGCCTCTTATTAATAGAATAAGACATTAATATGTCCCTAACTGTCACTAATAACCGGCTAATATTCTAGTAATAGGTGTAACTGTAATATAAAGCATTATGTTACCTGCATTTTTAAAAAGTGTTATTATTTGATTAAAGTAATAATAATCATAATGATATTATTAAGATGCAGATGCGTTGCAGTGCTGAAGATTTTGGGGGAAGTGTGCTTAATTATACAAAATAAATAAATAAAAATTAAACATTAAGAATATGACCTTCAAGAAATCAAATTACATCTTTAATAATAATAAATAATTACTCAAAAATAAAGTATTCAAATAATTACAGTAATGAGAATTTGGGGGAAATCTTTTACATTTTATTAATAATAATAACAATAACAACAATAATAATAACAAATATAGTATTAATAGCAATAACAATTTTAATACTTAACTACTATTATTATTATTATAAAACAATCTGATATTAGTGATAATAATAACAACAATAATAAAAAAAACAGTTATTTAAACGTGAAAGGTTCAGATGTAATGAGAATTTTAGGGAAATGCAGTATTACGTTTTTAAGTATTTAATATTATATTGTAATAGTAATAAGAATTCTGAAGTGAAACACTCATCTGTATTTGGTAGAGTTGATGTGTGGAGTGTGTGTCTCTGCAGGTGCAGCAGTGTGGGCTGTTGAAGGTGCAGCTGCTGGAGTGTGAGGAGCGGGTGAAGCGGATGAACTCTCACGCTGAAGAGCTCAAGCTCCAGCTCCAGCAGACACAGCAAGGTGAAGCCTCTCCCATCAGGCTGCGCTCGGTTCAGAGATGTGGGCTGGACATGTTTCTCACTAATCTTCCTTCGGTGGTGGTTTCGTTGAATCTTTTCATATTCTGTGAATGCTTCTGAATGTGCAAGATAAACACTTGCAGATTTATTTCACCCAGGGTTCCCCCAGACATCAAATAAACCAGACAGAATTTGAATACACTTCTTTAGTGAAGATTCAGCTTTCTTGCTAGGATTAACTTAGCATCGAGTTCTTCCGAATGAGTCATTTTGAGACAGATTTTTCTGAATGATTCATTTATCGATTCTTCATTAGTTTTAATCATTATAATTTCAAACCACTTCAAAAACCTAAAACCAGAAATTAAACATTTAATTTAGCCAGAAACTGAATAAGTAAGTTATTAATTCTGAATCGTTCTTTAGTGAATCATTCGTTTGAGTTCATATCAACACAGTGAATCATTCAAATGATTCTTCTTAGCAATGCATTGTAGTTCAAACGACTTTGAAATGATTGATTTGCGAAGAGTCTTTTTATAATGTTCGCTTCAATGAGCTGTTGAGATCATTCTGAGCTGATGTTTGTGGGAACCGTGTTCTTGGATCAGTGTTTGGTGGCTCTCTAAACCCTGTCTCTCTCCTCTCTTGTGTTCGTGTTGTTGTTCCATGATCGGAGCAGCTCTGGAGAACGAGATCCTCCGCAATCCCAAGCCTTCCCTGCTAGAGCGCTCAGTTCTGAGTTCGATTCCTGACAGGCTGCTTCCTCCCGACTTTTACATAGACTCCGCTCTGCTCCGAAGGCCCAGAGCCACGTCTCACACTGATTTATCTGAAGCAGGGCCGGCCCTCAGGGGCCCGGGGCCCGCAGAGCGTGACTCTGAGCTGGTGAGCGGCGCTCTGGCCCGGATACGAGAGCTGGAGCAGGAAGCCGAGCGTCTGGAGGAGGCTTACAGGAGCCACCGGCACAGAGCGGCTCGAGCGGCTGCCGGAGACCTCACTCCTCCCAGAGTGACCTGTAGAGCACCGCCCAGGGTCAGCTTCGCTTCTGTCCAGAGAACACCGTCTCCGAGAGAGAGAGAGCCGCTGAGACTCGTCTCTCCTCCAGCCAGACGTCTGTCCTCCACACCGCTGAGAACACACGGAGCAGACGCCGATCACGACCCTTTCACACAAGGTCAGGAACATCTGTGTCTGGTGCTAGTGCACTGGTGCTAGGTTGTAAGAAGGCTGCAAAAGCGGTGTTTGTGTGTGTTTGGCTCCAGAGCGACGGAGGACGAGTCCAGACTCTGAGAGAGCCGTGCTGGTGTTTCCAGAGAGACAGATCTCTCCGATCCCGAGCCTCTCCTCCATCAGTCCTCCCAGCAGCCCCCGGATGAAGAGCACCACTCGACACAGTCACAGGTCAGCAGCTCACACTTTCACCCTGATGCTGGCCGCAAGCTCATTCTTTACCTTCACGAGGGAACTTTTCTTCTTGTCTTTTATGACACAGTTTTTGTTTGTCATCACGTTTACTCTGAATGCTACAGACCGACCAAATTCAGTTGTGCTTATTTCTGCTGTAATTCTGATTTGACAGTCCACCCAGACTTCAGGAGGTCATCTCCAGTTCCTCTGAAGAGTCGTCACCTCAGCCGGAGAAGATCACGCTTCACGACCTCAGCGACCCCGTGCCACGTACACACTCTGCTACCTCAACTCATTCATATAGAGAATTATTAGAGTTCACAAATAGCCTAGAAAATCACTTCTGTTCAAATGTCTAGTGTTAGAATTATTTTAATGAAATTAATCTTAGACGTGTTTGTAGTTTATCTCGTCTGGTGTATGTTTGATCTGTGTGTGTGTGTGTTCAGTGCTTTCTGTGGATCAGGAGTGTGTTCTCGAGAAGCTGCAGGAGTCACTCGCAGGTGAGGCGGTCATGTGACTGATCACGTGATGCTCTTCATCGGTGTGTGTCTCATGTGTTTGTGTGTGGTGTTTCAGATGTAGAGAAGGAGGAGAGGAGCTGGGAGGAGGAGAGGAAGAGGAGAGAGGAGAGGAGGAAGAGGGAGAGAGAGGAAGCTCAGGAGAGAGAGGAGCGAGAGCTGCACAGACTCCAGCAGCTGGTCAGACTCCTAACACTTTTTCTTTTGCTTTGTGATGCGTTTTTCACTTTTTATTTTTTATTTTTTAAAATATATGAATATATTGAATTTTTTTTCTAGATTTATTTACTGGTAAACCCATAACAGAAGTTCAGGAGTCTATTTGATTGATTCATTGAAAAGAGCCGCTTCATAAGAGTCATCTGTTCGTGAATCACAGCTCAGGCTGTTATCTAATGACTCTGTTAAGAAACTTAACGACAGAATCTAAAGGACATTAAAGTTTAATTTCTGTGTATTTATCTTCCTTCAGGAGGATGGACACGAGGAGGAACAGACTCCGGCTGAGAGAGAGGACACAGAGGGTCATGTGACATTAACGAGAGGAGCCGCAGAGGAGGGTTCAGGAGGAGCTGATCTGGCCAATCCTCTTCATAAATACATGATGATGCTCATGCAGGACAAACAGAAGCAGCAGGTCTGTCTGACTGTTTAATATAAACTAATTAGAATAATTAATAATAATATTTAAATGTGTCCATTATCTAATTAGCAAAGTATAATACATTTTCTGTTATTTGATTTTTACCTGAATCTTGACAGATTTTCTTTAAGGGACATTTGCAGTAATAATTAGTTGTGTTTGACTTTCAGAGCCCAGATAAAGAGGTGTCCGAGAAGCAGAGTCTGGAGGAGTGTGAGAATAACGAGCGCAGGTAACGATGTGTGTTTGTGTGAGTCACTGTTTAACCTCCAGAAACTCTTCCTGACCTTCATCTGTTCTGCAGCGTTGATCTGATGTCCCACGAGGAACCGGACGACGACTTCTGGTGACAGACATCCAAAAAACTACAACACCGGCCTCATTCACCTGCTGGACGAGCTTCATGATTTATAGATACAGCTTATAGCTTTTTTTTTTAAAATGTTTAATTTCTAATTCCCAGATGATTTGTGTGAATGAGTGTTTGTACTGGCTTTAAGGCTGGCTTGAATAAATGAATCTGTGAATCTTGTTCTGCTGTTGACTGAGAATATCATAATTACACAGATGAGACACAGAAGCGGTTCATTGATTTGAAGGAAAACTCAGTGAGACAGGAAGTCTTTTATTCGGTTTTATTTTTGTATAAAATACACTAGCTGGTTTGAAGGCCTGAACACACGTTCAGCGTCTCTGACATCAGATCATCAGTTTTGGGCAGCTTTTCATATTTTCTCAATCCACCAGAACAGAGTGAGTTTAAAGCATTCAAAAACATGCAAAATACATCAAAACATTTCGGGAAATTATTTAAAAAAAAAAGTCTTGGGCTTATAAAACAGTATTATATGAACAGTTTGGGCAGAATTTTTTTTTTTCTTTTTTACATTTCAAAATAGCAGTATAAACTAAGAGGATCCCCTAAAACGAATGAAAAATATTGTCAGACTATAAGGTTAAAAAGACCGTATTATACAGAATTCATACACATGACACAGATTAACACGCTAAGAAAACAAAGCATATTATAACATTTAAATCTGGCAAATGCTGCCTACGACACGTCAACAAAAATGACCTCCAGTACGAGCAGATTCAGTCCTGCTCCAGTCAAACCATCAATGAACACAAACAGAGAGAGCAAGAGCCGTGTGGTCAGTATTTACAATGACACGTTTTGTTACTGTACTCCCAAAAAACACTGGAGAAAAATTACATATATATTCTATTTTTTATAATAGAAATATATATATAATTTTTTTGATTTTTGCTGCTCACACTTTACATTCACACTGACGCAAATAGAATGCATGATTAAAATAAGAAATAAAAGAAAAGTAAACATTAAAATACAATAAAAGATGAGCAGCTGCAATGTTATAATTTACAGAATTTGGTAAGAAAACAAAAAAGGTAAAACCCTCCAGATCTCATTACTTTCATGTAGAAAGGAGAAGTATTTATACAATCATGGTAAGATTTGTATTATAATAATGAGTTCATGTTCTCACTCTTCAGTCATCTAGCAGGTTCAGTTCTGGAAGGTGAAGGTGAATTGTGGGAGATTGGACAGTAATTAATAACAGAGGTGATGTGAGGTAGTGTGAAACCTTCTGACAAACACCATCAGCACTCCGCCAGTATCCCACAATGCAATGCGCTCAACCCACGGCCACACGTCAAGACAGTTTTACACTAACAATTCAATAACAACTAAACAAGCTCTGGAAGCCCGTTTCCACCACAGAATAAAAATAATAATCAAGTTCTACTTTAAACAGCAAACGTGACTTCACCAAAGAATCTCAAGATTATGACTAAGACTTTTATTCATTTCAAAATTTAGACTTTTTCAGAACTTTTGACAAAGTTCACAGTTTGCAACTCTGACTTATATATATATATATATATATTCCTCAGAAATATGAATTATATCGGAAGTTTTCTCGATCGTGAGACTTACATTTTTTAATATACTTTGACTTTTTCCTCTTAATTTTTGTTTTTTTTTTATCTTATTTTATCTTGAAATAGTTTTTTTAAATATAATCTTGCTATTTAGACTCTTTATCTAGCATTTTTTCACTTTTTTCAGAGGCTATTTTTTTTTTATCATATCACAAATTCCACTTTCATCAACTCTTATCTTGCAAATATGACTATCTCACAATTGTTATTTATTTATTTAGCAGGTTTTCCTCTCTAGATTCTGTGTTTCTCAGTGAATTATATCTTGTCATTTAATTGTTTTGCTTGTAATTCAGACTTTTATCTCGCAGTTTTGAGTTTGTTTCAAAATAAGCTGTTGCTACTATATAAAAAAAAGAGCTAATGGCTTTTGTCATTTTTTTGTCATGTTCCTGACGTTTTTCTCGTCTTTGTGAGTTCATCTCTCAGTTTGGACATTTTCCTCAGAATTGCAGGAAGAAAGTCAAAGCGTGACGTGCTACATGCTAAACCTCATCACGTGTTCGGTTCACGTATCACCAAACATTCAGAGCCGAGCAGCGGCGTTCACCTCAGAAGGATCCCTCCGTTATTATTCTTCAAATAATATTATTCAAACAGAACGACTGCGAGGACGTGAAACATGTTCATAAAGCAAGTGCATGTTATTCTTCATGAAAAGCAGAACATCAAATAATCACGTGATCATATAAATAGAAGTGTGCAGGATTTTAAGGCAAATGTCAGAATGTGATTAGCGTTCGAGATGTTTGACAGGAGAGCGAGATGAGCGGTTAGCGGAGCGGGTTAGTGAGTTAGGGCTGGTTAGTGGTGGTTGGCAGTGTTAACCTCTTCACGAGTAGGAGTTGAGGCACTCTTTGGAGCGTGACTGGATGTCCTGCAGCTCCCGCTCCTCCTTCATTTTGATGTCTTGGTACGCATGCAAGTGACTGGCGTCCTTTAGGTAGGCCCAGTTTGCAGAAAGGATCATTAGGTAATGGATCTGTAAGAGAGGGCGAGGTGATGCCCGTCAGCAGGTGACACACACACACACACACACACACACATTATAAAGGAATAACTCATCCGTAAATGAACATGTCCTCGCCCTCATGTCGTTACAAACGTGCATCCTGGTCTTTAGATACAGAGGTCAAAATATAGCATCGGTTTTAATTAAATAATAATGAAAAACTTTTAAAAACTAATTCAAATTAATTGTCTAGGTAACATTTAGCATATATAT
>JAUMHP010000057.1:20914015-20945741 GCA_032361065.1 Enteromius trimaculatus
AATTTATATATCACAGAATAAACACATAATTACAACACATAAAAACAGTAATATTGAAACATTTTCCATAATTCTGGGTGAAAAAAAAAAAAAAAAAAAAATCAATTTTGCAATTCTAAATTTATACATCTTTAATTTCTGAGTGTCTTTGTTAGGAACCGCAAATTGTGAGAAGAAAGTCAAAATGAAATATTAGCTAAAAATATCAGTAAATATTTCAGCTCAAAGGGTTCTGGCTGACAAAACAAGTTTTGGGATCTCTGCTCCAAATAGTTCTGAGATGATTCATATGCGCTCGTCTCACAAACACATCCCTCTGATGTAACTCAAAATGCAGCGCTTTCTGAATTACATCACACTAGGCCAAAATTAACAGCAATAAACGCTGGAATAGCTGGTGACTATGAGTTTGTAAGCTGGTTGTGACGGGCTCAGCACAGCTGATGGGGTCAAAGGGCGGCTGAATACAGGAGGATGGCATTGTGTTCATCAACACGGGGTAAACCGAGGCTGTGTTCACTCACCCGTGAGCATCAGAGTTCTGTCTGACACATAAAACAGAAGGTTCTCATGACCACCAGAGCCTGGAGCCTCACAATACACACACACCTCGCTCACTTCCCAAGGGCCGACAGACAGCAGAGATTCCCACAAGCTGTCTGAAGGAGAGGGATAACTACAGGAATGTGGATGCCAAAGGAAGACGGGGGATGTTTTTTCATAGATCATGTGTCTCATACCAGGATTAATAAGTGACAATCATTTTACTGAAAGAAAATCAAGAGGCTTTTTGAACTGGCCAAGCTTTGTAAACTAATACAGGCAAATGAATGACCTCATGTAGCAAAACAATATATATATACACTAATATAAAACTTAAGTTCAAATGCTGCCTTAAAATTTTTAGCACAATCAACTTGTATAAGTCAGTTTAACTAAAAAAATAAATAAAAATAAGCTGAACTTATTTTGTGGAGTTTAAGTTATTTAAAATCATATGTTTTAGCTTTTACCTGTAGTAAAAAATACATTAATGCACGGCTAATAGATTTCATGTCTTCATAAACCAATAATTCGTTTGCATGTTGCAACGCTGACCGACTTTCTGTTTAACAACAAACATTCATTCAACATCAGGTCACTGATTCAGAGCCACAACCCAGATACACTGATGGCAATCAATCCGTGAGTCTGTTGACCTGTTTCATGGAGCGAGTCGATGACCCAACCGCCATCAAGAAACAAATCACAACATTTACCCCATCACTCGTCAAAACATCAGCGAGTGTTTGTCTCACAGTACAGTTTCTACATGCACATGTATATATGTAAATGCAGGAAGCAGAATGGATTAATAGCACTTTAATTTACATTCACTCACTCCACTGTGGTTTTGGCAATATTTATAAGTCAAAATGGTTCCTATTTTGTAAGCTCTGGATAAAAACATCTGCTAAAGCGTAAAAATAAACGCAAATGTAAATATTAAGTTCCTCATACTTCAGAAACAGGAAAAAAAACCATCCCATCAGCTTTTATCCACACAACAAAAGAGGATTATTATCTGTAACGGCAACCAAGCCCCAAAATAAGACATGTAAATGAGATTTGAAAACTACTTATGATACTTTTATGGTGCTTTTTTCTTGCTTAAGAGTATAAAACACTGTAGAAAAAAAGAGAAGCTCTATAATCTAATCAGTGTTACAAAGAAGAAAGGAAATCAAAGATCTTTGGAGATACATAAAGTTGAGTGAATGGCAACAAAACTGTTCACGTTTAGGTGAAATATTCTTTTAATATCCCTCTTTGGCTCTCGCTGACTGTGTTGGGGGGAATTTCCTCCAAAACCTAATTGGTAGCCTTCAACTGAACGTTCCCCAGGACCTCTGAATCAGCACATCTCTAATTGCATGTTTGTGTTGTTGGTTTTTAGGGCTTGGGGGGAGTTCAGCTCTTCTGAGGTTGTTTAAAACCACAGTTTGCCCTCTCATGTGACTTTACACCCGCTGGTTGGCACCTCAGTAAAGAGAAAAACGAAGCTTAAAAAAACATGAGCCCAGATGTTCCTCGTAGAAGCGGACTACAAACCATTATCCAAACTATCTGTATTCATCTTCGCAGTAAACACCTCAATGAAGAACTGTATGAAACTGATAGTTATGACTGCAAGATCTGATTGAATGAAATGTTGTTTATAAACACACCTGTGTAACAAAAAATTAAATGAATAAATAAAACTGCATCATTAAGGCATCTTAAGTTTACTTTACAGATGGACTGGAGTGCTGTGGATTATTGGGATGTTTTTATTCAGACTCTCATTCTGACGGCACCCATTCACATCCATTGCTGAGACACTGATGCAGAGACACTATTCTCCAGAAACAAACTAATTTATAGCCTGGATGAGCCCGTTTTCAGCAAATGCACCTAGCTTTATAAAAGCAATAAACCACGCAATGGTTAAAGGGGGTTTTTAGGCATGACAAAAACACCCCGTAGCTGTGGTAAAATCACAGTTATGTACTGCTTTCCTGTAAATAAGATCAGGGTGACGGGTGATCATCACATGATCTTCATTTTTGGATGAACTACTTCTTTCAAAGTGGCCTTTGTTAAAAAAGATATTTCTTAGGGCCAATTTTTTCCAAAAACCTCAGATGAATGCTGATGGTTCTTGTGAAGGCTCTTTGTATCTAACAAAAGTAAACACCATCTTCTTTTCTGATAAGTAAAAGGCAAGCTTTATATCTGTACAAATCTCAAATGTTGTCTACTAATTCTCACATCTGAATCGATCGAGAATAGCCGACTTGTTGAAGACTGAATCAATCCGAGCGGCTGACCGTGTCTCAGCTCATTGAATATTCATGAGCATAAACAGCTGCCCTATTGAACGCGCTTTAAAGAGCGCTGAACTGAATGGCTAAGTCTTTTATTCTGTGAGAGCGTGTTGACATGCGAGCGCTCCCGAATTCACATCTCTTCACACGACCATCGTGAGAACTCGATTTGTGTTTAAGCCGCCAGTGAACTTCGCTAATTCATCTCTTTATGACTGCGGTCATTATCACCGTCACAGAGTCAACTAGCTGACTGTAGGAGCCAGTCACCAATGTCATCAGTGCTCTTGGTTCAGATCAAGTTCAGCGTTATCATTACGGCCCGCTTTCACAAACGAGTCTTAGCTTAAGCCAGGACTAAGTCTTAGTTAAATTAAGATATTGAAGCAACTTTTACAAAAGTGCTTAAGAAGAAAACATTACAGCATTTTTATTTCATTGTTTATATATTTACTGTCGGTAGGGTTCATAAGAAAATGGTTATTTTAGCCAAGCTAAGGAACAAGTTATCAAGTGCAAGTTATGAACAGTATGACATCATTAGATCACCCAAAAAATGTAAGTTTGCTGAAAATCTCCTTATCAGGAGATCCAAAATGTAGATGATTTTATTTCCTCTAATTTGGAGAAATGGCACTCCAGCACTAACTCACCAATGGGAAGAAATCGATCGGTTTGACCGTTTTAACATCTGTGGAGGAAAATTAATTTATACTGGTGAGAGAGGGACAGCTGGGGTGATCTATAATTTAAATATAGGGGACTAGGCTTCAGAAGAAACTAAGTTAAGTGTTTTCAAGTTGAAAATACAGTGGTTATGAGTTGGTAACCTTGAGTGAGACAAAGACATAAAAGAGGAAGACTGCAGCAAACAGTGTGTGTGACCTTCTTCACAAAGAATAAAGCTTTAAAAGACAAGTTATTGAGTTTGTCTCTTACATGGCGAGAGCTGCTTTAAATTTCCAAGACACATCAAACTGTTGCTTCTGACTAAAATAAGTCATAAATCTCACGTTGTCTTTCACATCACAATCAACACACATATTTATCTAGACCATAGTTCTGGACTGTTTTGGCTCGTAAATGCTGCTTGATCTGCCTGACTCAGTCCAGGCAACTATTTCAGCGGATGAAGTGTTATTATGGATTATAGACTATAGCAAATTTATCTTAAGTTAAAAACACCTTAATGGATTGATTTGTTTCTTTCTCCTGTCTTCTCCAGATGTTAACTGATTGACAGGAGTGCTGTGGATTATTGTGATGTTTTAATCAGCTGTTAGGACTCTCATCATGACGGCACCCATTCACTGCAGAGGATCCATTCATGAGACACAATTCTCCAAATCTGAAGAAGAAACAATCTCATCCTAATCTTGGATGGCCTGAGGGTTGGGGTAAGCTATTCTTTCAATACTGTCAATTAACCTGAAATGCAACAAAACCTTTAAGCTAACAGTATCTATTTGAGAACATTTATTTCATCATTGTGCAAAGTCTATAATTTCATGGTATTACAGGAGTTGCACAGACAAAAATATAGCTTACTGATTTTGCTCACACAAATCTGCTGTGTAAATTAAATAAATGAACGGTTGCTATCAAACTGCAAATGCCTGTGGTTGCTGAAACCTACAGAGAATGCATATGACAGCTGGGTTTAACCAGGACTGGACACGATTCATGAATCATCTGCACGTCAAAAAACACTTTATGCAGAAATCAGCAGAAGAACTTTCCCACCAATTCCCTCTTTAACCTCCAGCACATATATCAACCACATATGACACATAATATGCGTCTCTTGGGTCAAGGGACCATTTCTGCATTGCACATACTCAGCAGGAGGAGTACATTTTAGGTTAAAAGTGCATATTTTAGAACACAATTTCTATTTAATCATGCATTGTAATCATCTATTTTAATTTACTAGGTCATCTGTAATGGTCCTGCGGTGTTGTCTCAAGAGAGGCGATTATAATTATGAAAGATTTAAGAACAATTTTATAGCAGTCTGAGATGCACTGTAGCATGTCACACCATGATATGTTAACTTCACGAAAGCATTTGCATGTGAACCATGAAACACTACCCTATTTCCAATTCCCAAATCTGCCAATATGCTGTTAAGTCACACGCTATTGAGTTTCAAGCAGCTGTCGTATCGTGTGAAGGGAAGCTCAGGAATCCTGGGATATGGTCATCTGTTTGGCCCACGTTCTTTACACATTACAGACAAATTTAATGCCACGGTAGAGGAAGGTCCTGAACATCCAGGCTGGGGAATTAAAGGAATAGATGCAATGTTTCCCACAGGATTTTGAGAGACTTGTGGCGGCAGGAGACGTTACATTAATGTTGTTTTGTACTCCTTTATTATTGACGAATCTGCTGCTGTACAGCCAACCGAAAGTGCTATTTTTTTTTTTAAAGTGCCGAGAGAGGCGACACTGCACCGGGAGAGTCAGAGCTTGAGCTTGAGCTTGCGCGGCATTAGTGTTTTGTTTCTTTTGTCAAACTAGTCGCTAGGTTAGTCAGTACACACTGTGTACACACTCGTTTGTGTGAGATGCGGGAGCTGATGGTAGTGGGCAGTGGGGATTTGTGGCGTTCGATCTGGATATTGTGGCGGCCCACCACAAATAAATCAACGTATGGGAAACCAGTGAATGGGTGCCGTCAGACTGAAAGTCCAAACAGTTCATTAAAACCTCATAACAATCCACACCACTCCAGTCCATCAACTAATATCTTGAGGAGCCAAAATCTGTGTGTTTGCATAATAAACAAATCCATCATTGAGACACTTAACTTCAACTCTCAGTCTGACGGCACCCATTCACTGCATCCATTGATGAGCAAGTGATGTAATGCTACATTACTCCAAATTTAATGAAAAACAAACTCATGAACATCTTGAAAGGTCTGAGGGTGAGGACATTTAATTTCTTTTAATATTTTGTTGAACTATTCCTTTAAGATGCAACACCAGTTAAAAAAAGTTGGCTGATGTGAACCAGAGCAGCCTCAAACCCAGAATCACATGCGACTGAATCACAAACCAGGAGGTGAATCATGGATGTGTTACATAACAAGCTAGAGCTGTGCTGGAGGGACTCTTGAGTGAATCACAGGGGAATTTGGGGTGAGGAAAGTAATGAGCCCATCTAATCCTACCACGAAGACAACCGAGAGCTAAATGTTATTATTGCTGTCAGCGCCGTTCCAGAAACGGTGTTCAAACAACTCCAGATGATAATGCATTGTCAAAGAAATACTTTCCAGAGTCAACAAACTGATAAAAAAGGAGGGATATGAGCCGTATCTAGAAACCAGATTATCACATGGACTCTTTGACCTATGAGTGTAGGCAAACAAGTTTTGCACAGCACGCTCATTTTCTCCAGAAAAACGTTGCTTTCTTAATGCAGCTACGAATTGAGAGTCAGTGGTGATTCCATCAGGCCATTCATATGTTGAGGGCACCTCGGTGGCCAAATGAAGAGATTCAGAGGCTTTTGTCCAGCAGTAAATGAGAACAGCACAAAGAGCTATCTGTGAAGTCTTGAATGTGCTCCACAGGCCCACTGCCAAAAAACTTCAGGCCTTTTCGACTCCCTTTAAAGCCACATTACCAATAACTTTCACTCAGACAGTTCAAACCGAGACCACGGAAATGTGGAAAAAAAGCGACCCTCTTCATTTCTGTGGCAAATGAGTACAGTCGGGGGGGATCAAAGGTTTCACACAAGCTTTAAAATCGTGTCTATTTGAGTGTCTTTTACTTCAAACGACGCAGCGTGTTTTGAAAAAGTCAAAGCCAAGAAATACGAGCGAAGGAGGACAGGAGATATCATTTCACGCAGGGGTTTGAGATCTGGCCAGAAAGAACAACCAATAAACACAATGAAGAAAAATAGCAACTAAAAAGGCTTCATCCAAGAGCGGCAGATAACAGGAAATAGTTTATATATATTCGAAAGCTGACACTAAATTCCCTTTAATTACGGTTTAATATCCTATTAATTCTCAATCAAGGGTGCGTAACTTCAGATGATACACCATGCATCTGAAATGACAACAACACTCAAGATTACCGTTAATGAGAAATAGCAAGTACAAAGCTGAATTAAAGGTGAAATTTAAGTAACACGTTGCATAAAATGTGAGATTTTGAAGTAGAAGTGTTTGTATTTTCTTGTTAAACACACTCCAATAAACTTCGAAAAATTGAAGTTTGAAGTTATAAACATTATCAGTGAGGAGGAGCTATTACACATGAGCAAAAAAATAAACAAGTCAAGATGAGGATATTAATATTAGCTATTTTACGACTCCAATTGATGCTCATCCAATCAGAATTTACAGTTTGAATTCTCCCGCCCAATCCTCAATGCAGCAGCCAATCACGACCCTTTATTCATATGACGGACAGGTTTTCCTACCACCTGTATGAAAGCTTTCCATTCCCTCTTGTTCTGACCCAGAAACGTAAAGATGACTGATTGTTGTTTACATTTTTGTTACTGGTTACTGTCCTGGTTACTGTTCTTGGCGTTCAGCAATATAAACAGGTCAACCGGGAAAAACATATCGATTTATTTCCACTGTTTCCCGTCGATACGGTCCGCACAGCAACGCTGAATGGTGTCATGGAAAAACTCTACAATGAATATGTGCTGTAAAGTCAATCATTTCAACAAGGCTGTTCAGCGCAAACTAATGCATCAAAAGCCATTTAATCTCAACAATCATGGCTAAGAGTTAAACTTATTAAGCCTTTTGTAGGGATTTTAATGTTAATCATACTGTCTAGTCTTAACCAGTAGTTTCTCTATTTAATAACATTACATAATGCCAAAAATCTAGCATCCCAAGCTGTCCTCAGCCACAAATTCCTAAATAAAAATTAATGCAAACAAAGGTAGATCTTTCTATTGAGCTGCTCTTCACAATTAACAGGTCTGCCCTTTAGTCTTCTCACTGACATTTAGATTGGAAAGGCCAAAAATGCCCATGTCTGAAGATTTCAGCAGCGCTAATATACTAATTTATAAAGCTCTAACAAACACTTCTGAGCTCCTTGCCAGCTCCATCATGTGGCTCTGAAACGATTCAGGGCAAGGCCGCAAATTCGACTCGCTCTTGCTCCTCTTGTCTTGTGAATGGCCCTTTGATGCCCAAACGCGAGGGAAATTGGCCATGCTTGAGCAAGCACTCCCACTCAGCACCACCGCCTCCGTATCATTTCATATCTCCACTCACAATGCTCCTCTCTGTGCGCAGCGATTATGAGGAGAAACAAATAAACATGATGGACAGGACCCGTGAACTACTTCTGGGAGAAGCGAGGAGATACAGATTACAAGAGCAACAGCTACGCAGGACACATCACGCCATCGCTGTATCTTCAGCGCTACGCTGCGCGGATTAAACACCTGAAGGTGACCTTTGCTTTGACCTTTCCATCACAACACCTTGAACAAATCACAGGGCTTCAGAAACAAGACCTGGCTTTGTGTTATTGCGCAGCTGAACGCCTTCAGCGTTAAGTTAAAATTTCAATAATTTAAGAAAACATTTGCAAGTTTACGGTTCTCTGATGACGAATAATGGTCACGTGACAAGCAGGTAGCGGAATAAAATGTTAAAAATCATTTAATTTTAAAAATGTAAAAATTATTTAATTATTAAAAAATTATTTTTTTATTTTTCATTTTATATTTTATGATTTATCAGCTCTACTCCAGGCTGTAGACATGACCCGCAGGTTGTCAACAAATATCTAGTTCACTTTAAAGCGTTAGTTCATCCAAAAAAATTTATTCTGTCATTAATTATTCACCCTCATGTTGTTTCAAACCCAGAAGAACTTCATTCATCTTCAGAACACAAATTAATATATTATGCATTTACTATGTTTCTGGATCTGGGATCATTTCAGTTGTGTTGCTGTCTATGGAGGGTCAGATAGCTCTCTGATGTCAGCAAAAATATCTTAATTTGTGTTCCTAAGATGAACAAAGGTCTCATGGGTTTGGAACGACATGAGGGTGAGTAATTAATGACAGAATTTTCATTTTGGGGGGAACTAGCAGTTTAAGTGTTACCGGTCAGAGGTCAAGATGATAGAAGAGTGTAAGAATGAAAGAATTATGTTTGTTATGGTCTGGATAGAGGGTATACAGATATATCAACCTTAAAATCAACATGGAACACCATTTGCGACTCATTTAACTTCAATAATGTGATGCATTTCTGAGTTAAACGGAACAAGAAATAACCTACTGGGAGAAACCTGATAATATCCGTCAGGAATTTATCAGAAAAAAAAAAGCAGGCGTTACTTGTTTAAAAGGTCAGGAGGGCTTTAAAGAGTCATTTTAGAAGTGGAACGTTTTGATAAAGGATTACGACATTTTTCTGTGGAACAACATGCATTGATTAATCATTAAACACAATAAGACAAGAGACATGGGGTAAAAAAAGAATAGAGTAAATCTGGATTCATGTTGACTTTAGGAAAACCACACCGGCACACTTCAGGAGACGAGCAGCAAGAGACACAAGACACAAATTAGTTCTGACAAATCGGCGATGACAAATTTTCCTCCAAAATGTGACAAACTAAACAACCACCGAGTCAAGCGACCGCAACCACACCCAGAGATTTTAAATATATATACTCTCGTGTGAATCAAATCAAAACATTTCATTACAAGCCAATAAGATGTGTGTGCTGTTCTGGATGCTGTAAACACTGAGGCAGTGCTGGCAGAATGTAAAAGTGACTAAATCTTTCCAGGAGTCCATTATGCTGTGGTTAAAAAATGACCCTCCAGAAGAGAATGAACAAGAACTGAGGCTAGAGTTCAGTTTGTGACTTGTTAGGATCTATTCTAACTCACTCATCTCATACATAACATACATATTTACATAACAATGAATCATAACCATGGGCTAACTAACAAACGCAAGTGGGCTTGGCCCTTGATTTAATTATGTTACATTTATTAATTATGATAAACTGCACGTAAAACTAAACACTGGTCACTTTTTGTGGACAACACTATAATAAAGTCCTTATAAACAGACAAACAATTTTTAATACGATGTCTTTAACACAACCACAAACACACAGCATGATCGGTCTAGTCTGATTCACTCACAAATGACTCATATGAACTGGTTCTTTTAACGAGTCAATAAAAAAATAACAAGTTATATTAGAATCTTTAGTTCCACAACTGACTTTTTTCTCTCAATTATGAGTTTATATCATGCAACTACAAAGTATTAACTGATAATTGCATGTTTTCATCTCACAGTTTCCCTCCAAATTTTGTTATAAGCTTGCAATTGAGTTTATGTCTCGCAATTGCAAGTAATAAACTCGCAATTGTGAGTCTTTATACATCATCTTAATATCTTCACAATAAATTCTCTTTTATGTTTCATGGAGAACATAACACACGTTATTGTGTCATATTCTGCACAACACAAGAGCAGCCATTCACAAATCATGAAATATCCAGAGAATCAAATGTGTAGATTAACTGTGAGTTTGTCTAACTATGGTTTACTTGCAGCTGCGTTGCAGGACTTCACTGAGGAGGCCCCTCATTCATTGCTTTATTCTCCTCAGGACGTCCCAACTCCGTGGACCTACTTCACGTTAACAGTCTCTGGAGTCACACAAAGACACGGCCGATGAACTAGACACACAAAGCCGGCGCTGTGAGAGAGAACAAACCAATGCTCTCACACGTTCTCACACTGTCAGCTGCGGCGGCCTGAATCAAGCCGGTTCTGTTTTCGTCAGCTTCTTCACTCCTGCCAGCTTCCTCCCAACATTTCTGGAGAACTCACTTCTGTGGAATACGGGCTGGATGAAACCGCACTGACTTAACGAGGGAATGCTTTTGGAAGGATAAATAAAACAAGATGTTGGCTTGCAGATATCACCACGAGAATCGAAAGCAGTAGTTCAGCCAGATTTACTTGCCCTTGCTTCATTCCAGATCTCCACGCTTTGGAAGATTATTTACTCTTTTAGTTCACAATTTAGACTTTTTTTCTCATAATTGCAAAGTTGTATATTATATTTGCAACTTATAATGTCATTCATTTGAGTTTAGATCTTTATTAATTCCTATTTTTGTATCTTTATATCTCGCAACTGCCAATTAACATCCTGCCATCCTGAGTTTTTCCTCATAATTGCAGTATATCTCCATATTGCAAGTTTTTAAACTTGTAATTTCGGGGTATATCTTGAAATTATATTTTTTTGGCCCAGATATTGTTTTATAAACTCACATGTTTATATCTCTATTCTTTTACATCTTGCAATTTTTTGCTTTTTATTTCTCATGAGTGAGTTATAAAGTCACAGATGTACATTTGTATCTCACTTTTGAGTTAATCTCCCAATTTTTTCTCTCAATTCTGACTTTTTTCATCAGAATTTAAAGTTATGAACTCACAACTGGACGTTTACATCGTTACATCTCACAATTACAAGTTAACATTTTGCAATTCTGGGGTTGCATTCCACTATTCTCTCAAAAGTGCAAGAATAAAGGTCAGAAACACAAGATAAAAAAGGTTACTTCTTTCTCCTGTGGTAGAAATATTCATTCAAAGCATGTTGCTGTTTAATTAATGGAACTTTTATGTTTAGAAGAATATGGGGAACATTTTTAAGAGCTGCAGGAAGATTCTTCGGAACCTCTTTGTTTGTGTTGCTTCAAGTTTACATGTTAAAGTTACTGTGCTAAAAACTGAAAACAGGTTAATCGGATAACCAAGTGATGAGGCAGATTCCTGATGTCTGAACGTGAACAGACAGACAGAGAGAGAGCATTTATCCTTGTCTCAGTGCTCGCCCATCTGGCCTACAGCCCTTCTTAGTGTCCCAAAGCCCATAATTCAGTCGGGAGCTTTTAAATAGCGGTAAACATCCGTGGAAGTGGCGCCTCTCTCTCCTCTTCTGCCTGCTTCAGAGTGGAAAGCCAGAGAGCCGACACAATACACACTATTCTACTCGCTCTAAACCTCCACATCTATGCAAACATCTGCAGGACACATTATACTAGACTTTACATTGAGACTGAGCACAACTGTTGATGAAGACAGACATGTTGGTCAGAGACAGAAGAGTACAGACAATCTGAATGCAAACTAAACGCAGCTAATCATATAATTGTGCAATGTAAAATAAACACAGGCAGACTTTTGCCAAAATCTTCAGTATTTTGGTGCAAATACATTTTTCACTTGGCAGAATCTCATTAAATTAGACAGATGTCAAGACAACTCAAAATCCACCAACAAAAATAATATTACGGTCTATATTTGTTGGTGGATTTTGAGTTTAAGTATATATACTTTATGTATATGAATATATACTTCATTTTCTAATAGTGTTTGTATGTTTACAAAGCCCAGTCTCATTAAAATGTGTATAAATAGTACGCCAAATAAAAACTCTGGCGTGCATGTGATACGCATCTACCCTACAACCATAATTCTAGCCGATGCGTAGCATATATACGCCGAGGTTCATTTGTGCGTATCAATACCACGTTATTTGGCGTACTGTTTGTACACACATTCATGAGATCGTGTTGGTTACTGCAGGCTCTGGATACCCTTAAAGCTGAAGCAAAACCAGTTAAGAACCAGGGATTTGAGTTACATTTAAAGAAAAAAAACATGCGAATCTAGTATTTTGGGGGTTTGCATTTTCAGAAAGTGCTCGTTGAATACAAACAATCCTGATGAAGAGCCAATGTAGACCAGATTGAAACTCATTTAAGCCACAGATGAGACAATGGAAAATTCAATTTCCTTCTATTTCCAAACAGAATCGAGTTTACAGCCAATAAAACACCAAACTACAGTCTGTGACTGACAGCAAACCCAACAATCTGCTCTTGTTTAACGGGACTAGGAGTTTGACTCGTTTCTGTTGGTCAGGACTGACATGAAAAGCGGTCGGGGTAATAAATCTCTTTAGTCTAATCCATAATCTCACTTCTCAGAGCTGCTCAGATATCTGGACTAACGCTGAACACTTTCAGACGTGTCAGACACGGAGAAATACAAAGACTAACGTTACTTTGCACAGAAACAAAGAAAGCAAGCAGCGGGTTATATTTCGCGCGTCCGTGCTGAGGTAAACCGTCACTGAGGGAGAAAACGCTCACACTTTCAAACTATTTAACAGAGTCGGGTTTCAGGTTTACTCACCCATTTTGTCAAGCGTCCCAGCACTTCTTCTGCTGCAGTCGCATCAACTGTTGAGCGTTTAATAACGGTAACGGAACGCAGACTGACACTGACGCGCCAACTCCGAGCGCAGGGGGTGCGCGAGCGCGTGACGTCAGCAGCAGGGATTACCCACGCGCCGCCCACCTTCCAGTCCATGATTAAAATAAAGATACAAAAATATTTTATACAAAATCAGATATTACAATCTGACTAGTAAAAATAATAATAATAACAATAATAATAACTATTATTATTATTAATAGTATTATTATTGTTGTTGTATATTATTTTATATTATTAAGAAAGTTATTATTATAAAATCAGATATTTTATATTTTTATTACCTGGGAGATTATGTCTCTGATGCATGCAGTTTATATATGATCAATTAATTTAGTGTAAATGATAAAAAAGCGTAAATGCAAACCATTAGTTAGTTAATTTATAAGCTGATAAATAATAATAATAGTTATAATAATAATAATAATAATTTGTTGTGAATAATATTTAAATGTCAATTTATAAACTAATTATTTTTAAAATACTTTTTTTTACTTTTTTTTTACTATTTTTATTTTTTACATATTTTATCATTTATGTTATTACTGTATGTTACTAATGCATGATCATGACCAGTTAATTCAGTCTAAAAAAAACAATAAAATAAATGTTATCCATTTGCTGACTTATAATAATTATAATAATAATCATGTTGTTGTTATTGTCGTTATTATTACAACATACATCATCATCATCATTATTAATATTATTATTATTATTACATCATGTTTTTTTATATTTTATCAGATTATATTATGTCTCTTAAACATGCAGTCCACAACATAACCAGTTAATTTAGTATAAATAAAATTTCTGTATAGAATTTAAAATGTCAGCCATTAGATAACTAATTTATAAGTTGATTACTATTAAAATTATAAATAAACATTAATAATATTCATTACTATCATTATTGGTCAAATTATAAATAGTATAATATTAAATCAGATTAAATTATTTTATTTGAATTATTAAATCGATTCTTATATATCAGATATTTCTCAGGTTTTCTAAAAGATCTCTGATACAAGCAGCGTGACACTGAAGGGTGTAAATGAGTGTAAATGTCAGCCGTTAGTAGCTGATGTGGTTTTCTGAGAGCAGTCTCTAATCTCATCACTATTCCTGCTGCATCACGGCTCCACTGAAGATTCGAGGATGAAAGATCCTGCAAAGCAGCGTTTGGTATCCAAGCAGCCTGAAGAGTCCTTTCAGAAGATGCCAAAGAGCTCGAGTGAATGGAGAATCAGAGAAAGAGCGGCAGATTCTCAGGAACAGGCTCTGTGTTCGTAAAGCTAGGAGAGGTTTTCAGACTGTTCACCGCTCCGTGATCTGATCTTTACAAAGACATCAGGAAACTTCACCATCCGTCTCCAGAGTGTTTGCTGTGTTTCATCTGTCATGTGCTGATATTGCTGTCACAAACAGGTTTGTTTTGGATCAAGGCTGAGTAGAAGTGAAAGTCTGTATTCTTTTGTCTGTGATGGAGGTTATTGATGATAAAGATGATGAAAGTTATCACTGGCTGTAATGATGATCAAGACCACACCTTCTCCAAACTCAGACGTGTCATGTTTAATAAGTGTTATCTTTAACTACAACCCAAATAAATAAATATGTATGTTGTTAACAGAAATAAAGTTTCAGTTGAAATAATACAACAAAACAAAAAAACTAAATGAAACTATATATTCATTAAAAAAACATACATACATACAAAAATAACATGGAAAATAACTAAAAAACTAATAAAATTGAATATATAATAATAATAATAATTAAAACATTAAATTTAAATGAGGATTAAAATATAAATCCAAAAACTTTGAAATTTAAAAAAAAATTTAATAAAGCTAAAAATAAGTAACCAGTGAAAATAAGTAAATAAAAAAATGAATACAACCGATAAAAAGCACAACTAAATAGGCAAAATGAAAATGGAAAATATAATTAATAGAATTAATTCATATAATTAAACAAAAAAATAGCAAAGAAAAAGTTAAAATATATATGCAAACACACACACAAAAAAATCAAAATCAAAACTAATTCAAAATAATATTAAAACAAAAAGAAATAATCAACTAAAAACATTAATGAGCATTAATGAAGTATATTAATGATCCTAACAGTGTATGGTGTGTCTCCTGAAGGGGCCTCGTCCTCGTGTGAAGCAGCTCTATTGAGAAAGGACTCGCTGAATTCCTTCCTTTAGTGCCACAACAGAAGCTCTCGACAGAAATGCTCGCTGGAAATAGGTACGACGCCGCACTGATGAACAATCTTCACATCAGAGTCTCCAGAGACTGAATCAGCGAGGATCTTCTCATTTATCTCTGACAAACTGGAAATCAACACTTTATCATCGTGTAAACTCTGTAGTGTTGTTTGTAACTGCAGGGGAGTATGTCAAGAATAAATGCTTTCGTGACAGCTACGAGAGATTCAAACACTTCAGCAGTGCTATAATGTGAAGGACAGAGAAGAACAGAATCAGACGGTTATCATCAGTCAAGCATGCACTTCAACAACTAAGGCATTTAATAAGTCAAAATAAGGTCATAATAAGTTCACTTATAATAGTTGAAGACGAACATGACGTGAACATAAATCTTCCTGTATACATTATACTGAAATTCAAGACTTAAAAAAGCAATAATGTAACAATGAGCTAAAAGTAGGAGACTGTATATTAGTAATTTTTATTATTATTATTATTAAAAAACAACAATGCAACAAGTAGTCAAACGTACAGATAACTCTACATAATATTTATAATTATTATTATTACTAAAAATATAATAATAGTTGTTATAAAATATTATAATAGCAATAACAATAGTCAGATGAACAGAGAAATGTATGTTATTTTTGACATTAAATAATAATAACAATAATAATAATTTACAATAGTAAAATTATTCTAATAATAATTATTATTATTAATTATATAAAACAAAATATCAATAATGTAGTAGTCAAGAGAACTGTACATTATATTTTTAATTAATAATAATAATAATAATAATAAAACAAAATACAAAGAATGTAACAAGTATTGAGAGAAGATGTTCAGAGAAAGTTTAAGAATAGAAAGAACAGATTCTGTATTTGATCAGAATAGATGGACACTGACTGACTGCTGCTGGTGTAGTTACCATATCTACCAGCAGGGGAACTAACTACACCACACTAACCAGACTAACCTCCTCAAGAACTTTGGTGACATGCAACCCACATAACATCAGGAGGAAGATGTGTGACACCTTCTGCTGATTTATACACATCTGACCTTTACAAGAGGAACAGATTCACTGCCTCTCTCTGATCCTATCTGTGCTCCCGCTTCAGCAACTTAGTTAACAATAACAATACTGGTTATCTGTACAATGCACCAGTATATCTGCCAATAAGAGCAACTATCTGATTGTTTAAAAATTACTGTTTGCGTAAAGACAACGTTTCTTGAGTTGAATAATAATAAGAATAATAATAATAATAATAATAATAATAATAATAATAATAATAATAATAATAATAATAATAATAATTCACTAATGCTAGTAAGGCGGGTTCTATTTGACCAGGGTTGCCAGATCTGCAGGTTTTCCTTCACCAGACATTATCTGTAATGCACCTTCCGTCCAATAATTACAAAGAGCTTTGCTTTGTTACTTCTGTCTAACCTTTCAAATCCTGTACATTTTATCACAAAATTCTAGCAATAAATGCATTTTTTTGGTGCTTTTGAAACATTAAATGCAGCATAACTTACAGAAGCATCTCATGTAATCACTCAATCAGTGTTTTTATATTATCTGAAAATAAATAGGATTTTATTTTATAGTTTTGCTGTGAATTTTAATTTCTAATATCAAGAAGGTTCCCACAGTCTACATCATAAGTTTAGAATTTTTTTCTTAAGAAAACTAAATGATTAGTATTGCCAGATATTATTCTGAATTCAAAAGATGTTTCATTTAAACATGTCTATCTACCTGAAATGTGTAAAATTATTAAATAGTAAATAAATTAAAAATAATTATTAAATATTAAAAAAATAAAAAAATATATAAAATATATATAAAAATATACAAAAATTAAACACAAAAAGTTAAGAAGTTAGGGTATATATATATACAGCCATGGCCAAAAAATATTGTAAATATGATCAAAAAAGGCTGTGAAAACTAGTCTGCATTATTAATCCTTTTGATCTTTTATTTTGAAAAATCTGATTGACATTAACATTCATTGGATAATAAGAGCAAATATCATTATGAAATAAGTGTTTTTCTCAGATACATGTTGGACACAGCATGGCATCCATAGAAATGATTATGAGTAAAATATTTCTGAAGTATAATCCCATTCACAGTTCTAAGAGCTTCAAGGTGATTCTGTTTAAATCTTGCTGATCAAACAGATGTTTGCAGATGTGCTGCTGAGGCTGACAGACAGTGAAGAACAGTGTAAGTCATTCAGCAGATGTGTGTGTGTGAAGAGAGTATATTCACACTGTGTGTGTGTCGTGCTCAGGATGTGAGAGGAGCAAAACAAAATTCCACACATTTTTGAGACGGGGCATTTTGAATGAATTCTACAGAGTAGATCGAGCGGGAAAGAGTGAGGCCTTTTCTGCTCCGTCGTGCAACTTTCCAATAATGAGTGAAACAGACGTGAACGCATAGAGGCATCATGGGAGTGTGTTACAAGCTGAAGACCTTACCATGCATCAAACACACACACACACACTCACATACGTTGTGTTTCCATTTCCAATCTGTAGCTCCTGACCCTAACCCTACCCATCAGAACTGTGCTTTTCCTAAACCCTTACGGCCAAAGTGTCCTCACTCTGATGATCTAAAACTCAAACTCTCACTCTCTCTCTCTCTCTCCCACACACACACACACAGCTCCAGGGAGGGACTCACAGCAGGGGTCTGGGAGTGGAAATGCAATGAATATCTGTGTGAATCTCCTCAGAGCCGCTGATACACACAAACAATGCCCACTGGATCTGAAGGAACGAGAGGAACTGACATGAAGCTCTGCGATGTGATCCAGTGAAGAAACTCTTCAAGAGACGCTTTCTGTTAGACTAGTTTGCAAACCTGCGTGCATTGCAAAAATAAAAAATAGATAAACTGTTTGAGTATGCCATACATGACTGTCTCTTTGCAGTCATCTGTGAAATTCACGAGCAGTAAAAACTGTTTCTGAGCTAAAATATATGCTTTTTACTCACTAACCAGTTTAACACTAACCAGCTTTCTTGGAAACAGGGTTATACACCACAACTATATGAATGAAGCTTGACAATCAGGTCCAGGAATGGGTTAAATGTGTCTGTAATTTCTCCTCACACCAGCAGATGTCTCTGTCAGCACAGTTATGAGCCGGAGACTGTCTCTGATCAGATATTTGACTATCAGCAGATAGTCTGGTCAGTAATACGGTCAAACTGACCACTGAACACCTGAAGAGTGACCATCACATCTATCTATCTTCAAACTCTAGCCTGTCGACTTGAGCTGAGTTTGTAAGAAACTGTTTGCAGGTCTCTCCGAGCCTCACACATCCATGCGTGTTTATTAGCAGCCGTCAGTGTGGGGTTATTCAGAGATCACGAGTCAAACCATCCCGAATCCTGAAATAACTGCAGATCTCTGTTTGGAGACACAATAAAGATGAAAAATCATGTGTGGTTTCCCTGTGTGTGTGAGCAAACGTGACGAAACCTGAATAATGGGGAGCCAAACATACAAATAATACAATCTTCAAATCCCAAACTGTGCAGCTCGGTGAACGTGTTTTATGGCATGCAAAAAATAAAGAGTTTAGAAGCAGGATGATTTCATTAAATCAGCATCTCGTGGCTCTACATGTGTAGTTAACAGGAGAAAACGCTCGTAATGATGTTGTTTGTTCTTGATGAAAATTCTAAGAAATATTTTTTATAACCTTTAAATAACATCCTAATCACGATTATTTGCTTTTCAAATGATATTATATTTTAAGTCAAAGTAAAATGTTTTATTTTAGCAATTTAGAAACATTTTAGGTTATATTCACACAGAGTTTTTATAACCTGCTTGGATGAACTAAAAAGCATTCTTCACTCAGAATGAACTTCGCTCAGGTCAAGCAGCGTTTATTTCGCTGGACTCAGTCCTTTTCTCTGAAACTTGACGTGACTTACCTCTGAGGTCTGGATCTGAAATATTAATGCCTCGGAGAGAATCTGTTTATAGCAGTAAAACACCAACATCACCGACAGCCTTCATACCTTCAGTAAATCACAGGACTCTTTAGACAAAGCTGTCAGATATATGGCCTGTCATTTTAAAAAGGCATTTCATTTTTTCCCCACAAGGTCCAGCTATAAATACAAATATTATTTTTACCCAAATAATACCCAATAAAAAGGTCGTATCATACATTAGCCTAATTAAATTTCATTTACACAACAGTTGCACAACACACAACAGTTAATGCAGTTCTCACAACTATTAGTGCAAACTACAAAACCTAGTTCATAACCTGCAAAAGCGTGTCACTCGCTCAAAATGGATAGTTCATCGCTCAAAAGCAAGTATTCATGTCAGTGAAAGTGTCAGTGTTGTCAAAATGAAAAGTCCTGACACCATTGTTTATGAATAAGCCAGTCAAATGTCTTTGTCATGTTTTCATATTTCAGTTTACTCTGTAATTTATTACAATGCAAAAAAGTCAGATTTTGGAGACACTTCCTGAAAATGCTCAAGACAGCACTATATACTATTTGCACAGCCATTTAAAAACTACAGTAAAGTTAGACATTACTGTATGCTTTGCCAAGTAGGACATGCCTGACATGACAGAAGCAGATGATAATGTTATAAAACAGCCGAGAGTTGTATGAAACAAAAAGCATTTGTATTTGTTGGAAAGAATGAGAAACTGCTACTACATGACTAATAGTTTTGAGAAATGCATTAACTGTTGTGCAAATGTAAGTACTGTTCTGAGAAATGCACCAAAGCCGCTGAGAAAAACTGTAATACATTAACTAATGCTGACAAATGTAAAGTGTTACTATAAAAGCCAATAGAAACAATATTTAAAATCAAGAAAAAGGTCTATAATATATATATAAAAAAAAAAAAAACTTTAACTAAAATCAATGCAAAACCAGAAAATATACAAATAATATTAACAAAATTTTACCAAAATAACACTGATGCAGCATCAGTCATCTTTTTAGTATTATAATTATCTTTTTATTTGTTTGTGTGTTTTATGGTGGAATCTGTAGTCTTCATGAAATGACATCTTTTCCTGCTGAGTACAGTTCTGGTTCGATCAGCTCGTTGTAAAACTGCATCACGTTGGCACAGATTCATAAAACAATCTTCAGCGCAAACTCTTGAGATAAAACTGAGATGATCAGGGGTTTGGTTTGAATCAGGTCAGACCCGGCTGTGTTTACACCAGCTCCAGACCAGAGGACCTAGTTGAGACGAGCAGTAAGACCGCAGGAGTTTGGTGGCGTCTTGAAGACAGCAGCAGCTTTAAAGATCTATTTGTCATCAGCTCTGTTATCAGTGTGTGTGTGTGTGTGTGTGTGTCTGGGTGACGTTGCCATGGTAACTGTGTTTACAGCCTGCTGGGGTTCTAAAAATGGCACGGCGATGATGGCAGAGACAGACCTATGTAGGGTAAAGTGAGAGATGTCACATCCTCCTCGTAATCAACATTTTACTCCGATTACTTCAGAATCAGGGTAAAAACACAAACACTCAGCAGTGCTGTCTGTGGAGGAACAAACACAGGCTGATTGGAGATGAATGAGACACAGAAGGAATGTTTCCATAACTTTCACTAACAAATCACTATGCAAATGATGGGATAAAATATTCTTTATATATGTATGTGTGTGTGTGTGTGTGTGTTAATTGCATGTTAAGATGTATAGAGAATGTTCTGATGTAATGGTAAAAATTTTTTACCATTACATTAACGTTTATGTAACTAAGATAAAGTGTTTCAGAAATATCAAGAAATAACAGTTGCACAATGATAAAATAAAGCATTTGCATAACCAAATAAAATAAATAAATGATAAAAAAAAAAAAAAATGTTTTAAAGGCTGAGAGAACATTCTAACATTATTTTAACATGTTGTTAATGATAGAATATAATATTGATATCATATTTTTAAAGTGGAATTTTCCTCTAACGGTCAAATTATGAAGTTGAGAGATGAAAGGTTGAGAGAACATTCAAATGTAACAATGTTTTTAAAGTGATAAAATTTAATGTTCCACTAACATTCACATAACCAAGACATTTTATGAAAATTACTGGTACTTTTCGGAATGACATTTTAATAATGATCAAATAGAACGTTTATATATATATATATACACACAGTGCCCTCCAGTATATTTCATTAAACACATGGAGTACTTTTTATCCCTGTGTTCACCAAACCCATCTAAAAAGCTCATCTTTATAGTTTCACAGAAGCCAGTCTCGTCTGTAGTTCCAGTCCTGTCTGACAACTGAACATGCTGGTTTTTGGACGAGCGAGGAGAATTCTCCTGAAACCCTCCTGAACAACATGTGCTGATGGAGGGGCTGTTTGACTATTTTTTAAAAGGTTTTCTGACCGCGAGACTCAACTATTAGTTGTGGTCCTTGAAGAGTGTTTAGCCGCTCAATCTCTCCTCCTCTCCGTGTATTAGGAGGATAGAGACACGTCCTCTTCCAGGCAGCTTCCTAACATCGTGTGATGATTGGAAATTCTTCATTACTTCTCTGATGGTGGAAATGGAAATCTTCACTGCTCCAGCTCTTTTCTTAAAGCCACTTCACTAACTTGTGAAGCTCAATTATCTTTTGCAGCATATAATACATATATTCTTTGTTTTTCTCTCGTGTGGATGATTAAGGGAGGATTTTCCCTCCTATATATATTTCTGTGAAACAGGAAGCCATGGCTTTATATTTTCATGTTCATAATCACCCTGGAGTGCTCAAACTTGTGAATATGAATGGGAATACACTTCAGAGATATTTTACTCATAAAAAATTCAAAGGGTGCCAATAATTGTGGTCATCACAAAAATGTCTTCTTATTTTCAATAGTTTTACTTCAATGATAGGTTAGAACTGACATGAATGAAAGATCAAAAGGATAAACAATGCAGATTTATTCTCACAGCCACCTTTGCTCAGATTTACCAACGGTGCCAATATGAGCAGATGAGGGCTCTGTATAAAGGTGTGTTAAATATTAAGATAACATTCTCAAAAATAAAATGGAAATGCACGATAAAACTGGTCCTTTTGAAGGTTTCAAATGCATTCAAAAATAACTTGTGTTCGCAAAACCTTCTTAAATCCTATTTTTATTTTTAGCCGGGTTAAAGTAAAGACAAGAGCTTCAAACGGCCTTGTAGCGTTCCACTGAAAGCGCTGAAGCCGACTCTTTGTTATTGTGATTGCTGAATATCCCGCTGCTCTCAGAAGCCGTGAGAGTGTGAAGCAGGAACAGTTTCGGAGGGGTGTGTTTGCTTATGCTGCGATCTGAGCGTATGAAAGATGCACACAGAGCCGCTTGCCTCATGCCATCTCCGATACTTCGAGCTTTCAGAAGCTGTGGATGTTACCAAGGCAACCAGCGGAGAGGAAATTAAAGAAGAGCCAGGGATTACGAGGAACGTCCCACCAGAGAATGCACACATATATATGCATCTACAAGATATAAGCTTAGACTATAAATCAGCATATTAGAAGGATTTCTGAAGGCTCATGTCACACCATGGCACACCACAGAAATAAACTACATTGTAAAATATATATTACACTAGAAAACATTTTAATCATATTTCACAATATTACTGTCTAATGTTTAGGTCCCCATGATGAAATATGCTTTACTATTGTGGACAGTTCAGAAAATAAGAAGTTTTGTCATCTTGTTTGTGCTCATTAAATAATCAAATAAGTTAAAACAGTATTTGAACGGATGTCAAAAAGCATGCGTTACCATGTGTTTGTAATGATATAATCCTGAGCCGTTATTAGAGACGCACCTGATAGACGTGATTGGAGTATTCAGACGCCTCGCTTACATCTGGGGTTTTTCTCTGTCGTTTTTCTCATTAGGCTCACCGCAGGGAGTCTTCCAGTCATTACCATCTCACTCTCAGCAATGAAGATAATAGATCATTTATCCACAGCGAAAAATGCAACACAGCATGTCTAGATATTACTTTATCATACTCATAATTACAGGCTTCAGTCGTCTAACTGTGATATTAATATCCTTCTGTATTATTATGACTCGTCACTGATGTATAAGCAAAAAACACGCTGACAGTAAAAGCATTTGGTTTATGAGTCCAAGTGAACATTATATTGTCAATCATTGCATGAAGCATCAATGAACTCCACCTGTTTGCCGTTAATAGTTTTTCTGTGCAACGCGAGGAGTAGTTTACTCAAAAGTGAGGATTTGCTGGAAATATACTCATTCTAACGTCCGTCTGAGACCAGGATGAGTCTGTTTCTTCATCAGATCTGGAGAAAATGTGTCTCTGCATCAGTGTCTCAGCAATGGGTGTGAATGGGTGCCGTCAGAATGAGAGTCCAAACAGTTCAAATGAAGTCCTTCGCAATGCATATTACTAATCAAAAATGAAGTTTTGATCGGTTAACAGTAGGAAATGTACAAAATATGTTAATGGAACATGGTCTTTACTTAATATTCTAATGATTTTTGGCATAAAAAGAAAAAAATATCATTTTGACTTATACAATGTATATTGTTGGCTATCAATACAAATATACTCACGCCAGATCAAATAATCTTGGGTGAACTATTATTTTAACTCACGGTGCAGCAGTGCTTCAGCAGATGAACTCTGTAGGATCCGGAAGTGTCCGAGCACACGAGGAGGTGGTGAGTCTGTGATCTCTGAAACAATGTGATTCCCGGAGCGCCGCTGAAGCGCGCCATCGATCTGTCCTCGTAATGACCCGCCGCCTGTCCTGCTTCATTACTGCAGCTGCTTGAAGAAAGCCTGAGCTGCTTTAAGGAGTTCAGCCCGGAGATGAAGCTTTATAACAACTCTATTGTCAAAAAACTGAATCTGTTGTTTCATAACTGCACTTAGTTTGATATTAGTTTGATTTGGCTGAAACATTTAAAGAGACTAAAATAGAACAGTGTTTTGTTTGTTTACACTGCAAAAAAAGAGCTTTCTAACTCTAGATTTTTTGTCTTGTTTCCAGCAAAAATATATATATAAAAAAAAACTGAAATCAGAAATAAATTTTTAGACATTTCTAGACATTTTCTAGCATTTTTTTTTTGCAGTGCAGTTTTTACTTATTTCACCACAAAACATACTAAACCTAAGTGTTAAAATGTAATAGTTCGTAATTAATTTAATCTTTTAACAGCCATAATAATTTTGATTTTAAAGTCTATTATTTTATATTTCAGTTTAGTTTAAAACTGCACATAAAAGCGGAAAACGTTAAATTTATATAACATATAAACATTTAAAATTAATTCATAATCAAAAACATATTTTAATTTTCCTTATTCAATGTTAGTTCTGTTGTGTTTATCACACAAACTAAAAACTTTGAATTTATTAAGCCTTTAAACACTTTTTTAAAATTAATTTAACCTTTTGACTGTCAAAATTATTTTATTTTAAAATGTATATTATTTTATTTAAATTTAGTTTAGTTTATAGGATTGAGACACAACACAACAGCAAAACTGCGCAAAATAGTGGAAAACATTGTCTTAATTTCATGTATGTAATAATAATTACTTTAGAATTAAAGCATATTTATAATAGTTTTCTTGACTGTTCATACGGTTAAAGTATTATAGTGATCATTCTGGTGTTGCAGAAGCGTGTCTCTAACTCTGAATGACAGGCTAAAGACTGGTGCGCAGCTGCAGTTTCTGTGCTGGTTCTTTGTCTGCATGGATCATCTTCACCGATGCTTTATAAACTGTTTTTGTGAGATATTCTGCAGCGGTTGAGCCTTCGGCCAGTGCTCGTCTTCCTCGAGCTGTCAGGGGCGTCTCCATCAGTTCAGTTACAGGAGTCGAGGCTCTGTCAGATCCAGAACAGCAGGGTCTTTAGATCGCCCATCACTCTAATAGCTGCACCGTGACCCAGTCAAGATGAAGATTTGTCAGAAGAAATAAGAAAACCTGCCAGACGCACGATTGGGCTCTGAACAAACACACCTTCAGAGTCGCTTGTTGTTGAGGAAGCAGGTTTGGAGCGTGACGGATTGAACGCAGCTAATGTCGTCCATCAGAGAAGCTGGGAAATACTTCACTGTTCCAGCACATTATTCCTCATCACTGTCCTGATTCACTCTGACATGCACTCTTACCACAGCGACGCCAGAGAACAACCATTTCAGCACCAATTCTTAAAAAAACTAGGTGAAGATTGTTCAATAATGAAAACAACCTTTTTCTCATTCTCAGAAAGTTCTACCAGTAATGCCAAACACAAGGGAAGATATTTTGAAGAAAGTGTATAACCAGGCTGTTTTGAGTCACTATTGACTTCAATAGCAGGAAAAAAATACTATGGGAGTCAATGGTGACCAAAACCAGCCTGGTTACAAACTTACTTCAAAATATCTTCCTTTGTGTTCGGCAAACCTGATCCCACGGCAATTCGTACATATTTTACACGGTGGCTATTTCGTACAAATTTGTACGGCCTCACTCGTACGAATTCATACGATTTATTCTAAATCGTACGTATTTTATGAGAGGCCAATTTGTATGAATTTGTAGGAATGACCTAAACATAACCCCACCCCTAAACCTACCCATTATGTGGTTTTAGACAAATCGTAACAATTAGTAAGAAATGGCACAAATTCGAACCTCGTATGAATATGAACGAATTGCTCATTAGACTGTGTTGGTTCGGCAGAACAAAGAAATTCATACAGAAGTACTTGAGGATGAGTAAATGATGACAGAATTGTCATTTTTGGATCAACTATTCCTTTAAGTAAACAGTTTTGCAAATGAACCCAATTGCAGAAACGAATCAAATTGACCAGCTTTCACTCTGAAGGCAAGCTAGAGACTCTTCAGGAAACTTTTAGGCCAAATATGTCATGCCATCAGTGAGTCTGAGCTGAGCGTCTTGATGAAGGGCCGTCGGCAGAAACAGTGTCTTGAGTTCCTTCTCTGAGCCATGAAGAGCTGAAACACTGTCATCATGTACACCAGCGTTTTGATGGCATAGAGTGCCGTTTTATCCCTCTATAAATAAAGGATGGGACTTCTCTTATAGTGCTTCCCATAGCAGCTGAAGCTTGAAGAAGCATATATTTTTGAACCGTTCGGACTGAAACCGTGTGTTCAATTATTGAGCTTCACTGCATCACTAAACATTCAACAACACAAACCCTGCACTGAAGCTCCGAGACCATGCTTCTCCTTCAGTCAAGATTTAGAGAAATGTGTCCCTCATCACAATAGATGCTCTGCATGCGGTGAATGGGTGCCGTCAGTCAAAACATCACAATGATCCACAGCACTCCAGTCCATCAGTTCACATGTGGAGAAGATAACAGATCAAACTAATCCAGCATTAAGATGCTTTTAACTAAGATAGAAGTGCATAATCTGTAACGATCTAGTCTGGTCTGAATCAGGAGAGAAATCTACACAGATCAAGAAGCGTTTGTAAACATGAACTGGGTTCTCCAGATGCTGTGGCACCCATTCACATCCATTGCTGAGACACTGATGCACAGACGATAACAGCACAGAGGAACAACTTTCAGAACATTTTCTTTTCCAATGAAAATTCACCAGTAATTTCACAAGAATATTTACAACCTGGTCTCTATAATACGTTCCTCGGTGCACTTTTTGTGCAGCACTGTTTTTGCGTGCATTACTGCACATCTCGCACAGGTTCAATATGTGAACCCTGCCACTTTTTATTATGTTGATATAGGTATATAAATATATCTGTTGTGTATTGCTAAAACGTAATGCTCTATCATGTTGAAAATATGCCCTACCGTCTATAAAAACACATAGATATGAAGCTGGATATGTGTGATGATAACCTTCAAAAATCTCACAGCATATTCATATTGGTTATGATGTTTATTAATTGAAACTCTGTAAATTTGTGTGAAAAGAGTTTTACTGCAGTGATATGTACTTATTGGTACATATTTTATGTCTTAATAAAAAGTGCACCAAGGTACGTTTATGCCATGAGAGCAGGAAGCATATTTATCATGCATGTACATCTAAACGTCTAAGACCCTATTTTTGACCCCTTTGCTGTAAAGTAACCCATTCCGACCGCTGTACCTCGAGGCCTGTTTCACACGTCTACATGCGTCCAGCTTTCACAACATTTCTGAGCTGCGCATCATCCTGAAAAACCATCTAATACTAAACCCTTCACAAAAGACAAACTATAGCCAAAGCCTAGCAGGATGTGGATTCAGTCAGGTTTACTGAACAGAAGCACAGTGCTTTTCTGAGAGCGATGCTTTCCTCTAATGGATAAATGGAGCTTTATTTAAAGCAGAAATGGTCCCTTTCCCTCTTTTTCTGTTCTGCAGCCGTCTGATTGAAGGATAATGTGTCACGTAAGAAACACGAAGCTGACATATACCGAGACCTTCAATGATGTTTCATTCATTACAGCTTTATAATGTGATATTATGACAGCATCCAGTTCAGATTTAATGACCGTATTATATAAGAATATATAAAAAGGCCACTCTCTGACCACAGCTTTATTAAAGCAGGCGTCTCCTATATAATTACCCGTCCAACCAGACCAAAGGTCATCGCTCACAGGATTTAATGACCGGTTTGATGATCGCACCTTCGGCCGGGACAACTGCACTTGAAGAGACCTCTCTTGCATCGGTTTTTATATTTCACAATCCTGAAGCGCAGCTTTTGAGTTTTTAGTTAATGTCTAAAAGCACTAGTTCAGCCAGAAACGAACTGCTGCTGTGCAGAAAAAACAACATATTTTTTTATTTTTGCACGAATGAGTGCTTTCGGACAGAACCTGACACTGACAGGCACAAATTACGAGATCATACGAATAAAGCGCTCGCTTTTCTTGTCGCTCATTGTCAGTCTGTTTTGTAGGTCAGGCGGTGTTTGATTCGAAGGTGTTGAAGGAAATGAGTTTCGACAGTGACCTGTCATATTGTGGATCAAACAGATATTATTCATCTCCTGAAGCGCCACAGAAATCATATAGAATGGGATAATGGACAACTTGAGGCTATAGAGTAAAAATCATATGCCAAGTCTCAGATTTCAGCCTCTTTATTTTGAGCAAGATATGCAAGACATCTAGTGTCAGCTTGTTTTTTTATATGTTTGATTACTAGTATAAAATGATCTCATAAATAGCAGTCGTTTAATAATACATCAGTGTTTTGAGCTTCTTCTGTCACTGCATTTGGCTTTAATCAGCAGAATGGTTTGTGCAACAGTTAATTTTTCATACGCTCAGAGGCGTAATTTAATGAAGCAAAAAGCCAATAAGGCTGTGCTTTATGTGATTTTAACATTGGTAAGAGCTGTTCTTCTGCACAACACATATCAACAGCCTTGAGTGGATTATTGCTTTCATAAAACTGCAAAACGATTAAGTGCATGATGAGTTATATAATAACAATCGATTCTTTCACCAGGGAATGTAGGACAGTAAGTTGTTTAACATGGCAGCACAGATCATTCAGACAGAGTTCACCGTCAGAAAACAAGCAACAACAACAACAAGATGAAAAAACAAAACCCAAGTTAAATCATTTACAGAAATATAAATAAAACAGCAATTTTGTGAACAACCACAACTGATTGGTGGACATTGCTTCAATTTATCCGCTGTATATTTTTGATGTCAGAGCAGACAGGCATTTGATTTTTTATTTAATAATTATTTAAAACATTTTTGGATTAAAAATATTACAAACATTGAATTTCAACTAAAAATAAGATAGTGTTTTATGATACCAATATCAATTTTAATATATGGTATATTATAAATGTACTCCTATGTAACATTCTTTATCCGGAAACAACTATAAACTATAACTATTAAAAAAATAATAATAATAAAAAAAATAAAAAAATTAACCCTACTCTTTCTTTCCCTTTCTAGCCTGCACTTTGAGGATTGCCTGTTGTACAGTATTATGAGCACTTCCTGTACACCACTCCTGGATAAAAGCGTCTACATGAATAAATGTAAAAATGTAAATGTCTATAAATGTGTTTTGAAAAAACCTATTGGTACTTATTTGAAATATTGTAAGTCACTACTTGTGCACAAGAAAGCAGAAATAATAAATAGCAACGCCAAAAAAGCTAAATTACTGTAAAGTCTATTATCCTTTTAATTATTTATCCACAAAATACGAAACTTAATTGATTACAGAAATTAGACTTTTTTTCCTTTCAGTTTTTATTATTATTGTTATTGTAAGTCTATTTAGTATTTGCTTTAACATAACTTACACGTTGCAATTGCTTTCTAAATGTATGTTTATTTCTAAATAAATAAATAAAGCGTAATTTGATATTATTGTTATTTTTAGCTGTCAAAACAGACAGCTGATGCTACAAACTGGTTCTTGGTATCATATTATTTTAATTTATTATCATAATCATAAACACACAAAAGAGTTTTACGGTTTAGTGCACTTTTTTATTCTGATCGGCCTAATTATTATATGGCAGCTAATAACAAAAAATAGCTAGTTGTAGAAAACGGTAGATATCCCAATACAAACTACTGTCAACAAATGTATATAACTATACTGTCAGAATTATTATGCAAATCACAGTATTTTGTGGCAATACAACGGAGAGCTCTGAATGCACTTGAAAAGCCTATTTTAAAAACATTCAAAGTTGGATAACACAAGCACACAGAAAAGAAGCTGCTGGTGGTGCTAGAGGCTTCAGTTGTTTTGTGCCAGGTTTGATATTTTTTCCAGCCTAGTTCACCAGCTGCCATAGACTCCCGTGTTAGAATCACAGGAACCCTAGCAGACGGAGTAAATGTCTGCGCACCTTTGGTCTCAGCTCCCAGGGAAGAATTGAGACAAAACACAAGAAAACACTTTGCTAAAGCCGTCTGGGGCTCCAGATAATGTGATTGATGCTGTCAGTCACACAGACCTGACCCGTCTGTCACTCTCCTCCTGCACTGAAGCAACAAGCTCAACCTTTTAGCATTTGCAATCACGTGCTAAGTGAATCTGTTTCCAAGGCAACCTGGGTTCCTGATAGATTCCCCAGAGGTGTGAGCTGCTGAGCCTATTGTTTATTTCCTTTTCAATTTGATAGATATTGTAGAAATGAGAAACAATTAACAACCTTGGTTGTCTAGAATATTTAAACAATGGCTAATGACTTAACCTGAAGATGATAAACCAACAGAAAATATAGAATTGATTTATCCATTCCATTCAAAGAGCTTATCCTTTGTATAGGCTGGCAGGACAATTAACTAAAACTAAAACTAATATATATATATATATATATATATATATAATAACTTATTAAAAAAAAAAAAACTCCTTAAACGTTTTTTCCAGCTAGATATGAAAAACAATGGCAAAAATGACAAAATCACAAAACAAATACTCAAATTTTAACTCAAAAATGTGAATGTTGAAACTAATTCAAAATATTAAAAATACAATAGTATGTCTAATAACCCTTGAGTAATTAATATTTTGTATGTAAAATTGAGGATAATTGTGTGATTCCGATAACTGTGCAAATTATTAAATTATTTTAAAAGGCATAGACAGTTTAAAGGAATTTCTGCCATTAATTATCTGGAATTTGTTTCGCACATCTCAAACGTCTCATGGCGGCTCAAAAAGTCAACCAAGACGTTTTACACAAAAGAATATTTTTTTCTGATGTATTTGTGGTGTTTAAATAATATAAACAATTACATTTAAAAATCTAAAATACACATTTTCACATTTTTTTTTTTAATCTTACATTCTATCTAAACATAAAATGCATTTTAATCACGCATTGTGAACGCTGTTTTTGAAAAGTGCGCATGTGCAGAAATGGCTAAGGGAACCCCGGAGTATGACGTAAGAGGGAACCCGGAAGCGCGGATTCAAAGATCAAAAAAAGCAAAAGGACAGTGAACAAAGATAGTAAATTAGTCAGTATGTGTCATGTTCAATACAGCATCATCTTGGAGCTCTCTAATCAGTTAAATAGCAGAACCACATGCGTGTGACGTCATTATCAAACTCCCTATGTTGTTGAACTAATGTGGTTGTGTTCGGGAAACAGTTAATTTCCAAAACAATGCATGCACTATAGTGGTTCATCAGCTACAACGTTGTTCGGGAAACACACTCCTCGGAGCGGCTATTTTAGGCATGTAATATGTTTGGTTATGTTGAAATGTCATTGTGGTCTATTTGTGATGTTTAAATAAAATAAACAATTACATAAA
>JAUMHP010000057.1:20945841-20960241 GCA_032361065.1 Enteromius trimaculatus
ATGTAATATGTTTGGTTATGTTGAAATGTCATTGTGGTCTATTTGTGATGTTTAAATAAAATAAACAATTACATAAAATATGTGTTTAAAAATCTGAAAAACTTTAATGCTACCTCCATCCAAAACAGAAATCGCGCGGTTACCGCGTCAGCGCAGGCGAAATCGGTTCGCGAGCTCACAGTTTGATGTAACATTTTTGGTTATGTCAAAATGTTATCGTAATAATATAAACAACTAAAATATAAGATGCAAAAATACAATACGTCACTATACATGCCTTCCCAAACAGAAATCGCCCGGTTGATATGGTTACCGCATTGGGAACGCGAATACATGGAAGAATATGCCTAAGAACAAACATACTGAGTTACCTCAGGCGCACAAGCCTTAACTAAACCGAGTCTTAACTCGGTGGTTAATTCTTAAAAACTCCCTAATCAACATTTCAGATTAAGAATCCGCTCACGATCAGCCACTTCGGATTTGTTGCGCATGCGCACAGAGAGGCGCGGAGCTGCCCAAGCGCTGAACCCGGCGCACTAGGCAAACCAGCGTCTGTCATCAGAAGAGCTTCTCCAGCGCTGACACCCGCGTCTAGCTCTGAAAACATCATTTCAGGACAGACAGGATTGCATTCGTCATCTCTAATCGCGCGCAGAATGGTTTTGGCCGCTTTGGGGGCGCGCAACAGCGGATCCGCGGCGTGTCGGTGTCGTTTCTTTCCCACAGACGAACCATGAGATTCTGGGCTGAAGTGGCTTTACCTGAGCAATCCCTCGGCTGTGTGTTGGTTCGGAAGAAAACGCGAACGGAGCTCGTTCAGGGCGCGCGTCTGAGCCCATGAAGGAGCGCGAGCGAAGCCAGAGGAATGACTCGCCCTTCTGTAAAACTCCTCACAACTTTACTCGCATGCTTGATAGAAATGCACAACTTCAGGTACGTGCTCCACGTCTTCAGCTGTGAAAGCAACAACTGCGTGGGCTTCCAAACGGCTCGATATCAGTAACACAAGGACGTTTATGGAAAGCAAAAGCGCGTCTCTGAGCGCGGATACAGGCGCGCGTTGCCATGACAATTAAATAATGCTTGGATTAAAATCTAAATTAGAATTCGTGCAGATAATGAAGATTCCGTTCTATTTCCGTGATTCTCTAGAGAAGACTGGGGTTCGTTGTCACAAGGTCAATATCTCAGTAACTGAGGTTTTCAGTCAGAAGTGCTGTGCACAAATAACATTGCTCTGTTGAGTTGACATATCCACTTCAAAACATTTGAATTCGAATATTTGTCTGAATTCTGTCTAATTCAGTTTTATTTTTGTGTAAGGTATGTTAGTTAGTTAATTAATAGATCAAATAAATCCCCACTGACTTGCATGAAGATAAAAACCACTACAAAGAAGGTAAACGGAATATAATATATATAATAAATAAACGTTTTTGCAGTTTGTTTTATTTGGGTTTTATTTGATGTTATTTGTCCTCATTTATAACTCGCTTTGAATAGAAGCGTCTGCTAAATAACTAAATGTACATTTGCGTCAACCTTGTGACAACATGCCCCGCACTGAGGGTCTGTTTGAATTAAATGAACTGCATCTCATTTTCTGAACAGCAAAGATTAGATAACTTGTTCGTAGTTCATATTGGTTTGTGTCTATACTGAAAGTGACATAAAAACAACCTGCGCGATATTGAATGGAGTAAACGTGTGACAACTAGCCCCGCTCTATTGCTTCAGCTCATTCTCTAGGACAAAGAGCCTCCACTGCGTTGATGTACACTTAAAAAGATAAATAAATTTCATTCTATTTATACTATTCTAGTGATGTTTATCGAGCTTTCTTATTTTATAACATTACCAAAATCAGTTGTGGTGACAATCTGGCAACATTAGTTTATGGCTATGAAGATGATAACCGTGAGAGAAGGTTTTCAGAAGAAGTGAATGGTTTGTGATGTTTGTTGTGTCTCAGGATAACGGCAGGAACAGAGTATGAGAGAATATCGGGACGTGAATCTGCGATGTCTCCCTCTGATTTCCTGGACAAACTGATGGGAAGAACGTCAGGATACGACGCACGGATAAGACCCAACTTTAAAGGCATGAAACCGCTTCACTTCACTACTCTGCTGTTATCAGTCCAAAACACTCTGATGCTGCTTCATCATAACGTTTCAGATTCAGATTTATTTTTACAAACAAGGCTGCCAAGCTATTATTATTGTTATTATTTTAATAATAACATGATGTTGATTAATTTAATTAGTTAACCTATTAATTAATCAAATTATTCACACATCAATTTGGGTTGAGAAATTACCACCAAAAGATAATTTAATGTCATTGATTCATTCAATGAGGGCCACATCCGATTAGGCAGGATCCATCTATGCTGCCTTCAGAAACAGATCTGATTAAGGCGTCTCAGATGTGAAGCTGACTTGGATATAACATCAAGCCTTCCTACTTTGAAATGTGTGTATGACCTTGTTATGAGTGAATCACTGAATCATTGGCTCAGTAGATTCCATTAAACGGCTGCTTCAGTAAGAAAAGAAACAAGTGACTAGTCACTGAATCACTGGTGCACTCGATTCAATAAAGATGACTCATTTGTCCAGAAACAAAGCAAGCGACTGTCCTTTTGAACGAGTCATGGAATCACTGGCTCACTCGATTCATTCAAATAGCTCATTCGTTTAAAAATAAAAAACAATGGGCTGCCCTTATGAATAATTAACTCACTTGATTTACTCAAACGACTCATTTGTTCAAAAATGAATCAAGCGATTGGCCTTTTAAAGGAGTCAGTGAATCATTGGCTTGCATGATTAATTCAAATGACTCCTTTAACCAGAAATGAAACAAGTGACTGTCCCTATAAAAGAGTCAATGAATCATTGTCTTGTTCGATTCTTTCAAACAGCTCATTTCTTCAGAAAATCATCAAACAGTTGTCCTTTTAAAGGAGTCACTGAATCACTGTCTCACTCCATTCATTCAAACTGCTCATTCGATCAGAAAAAAAAAAAAAAAACAAGTAACTGTCCTTATGAAGGAGTCACTGAATCAGTGGTTCACTCGATTCATTCAAACAACTTATTAGTTCAGAAAATAATCAAACAGTTGTCCTTATAAAGGAGTCAATGAATCATTAGCTCAGTCAAATTATTTCAAACAGCTGATTAATTCAGAAACGAAGCAGGTGAATATCTTTATGAATAAGTCACTGACTCACTCGATTCATTCAAAAACGTGGATTCATCACACAGTCAGTTCATCAGCAACTGCATAAATGTAGGACGTCTGAGCTGTGTTTCTCAAAAGCATTGTATAAGATTAGGTTCATCATAGACCTATCGAGCTATGATCAACTTAGACTTATGATTCTTTTGGGAAACGCAGCCCTGGACGTAGCATTAAATGTGTTTGAACATGCTATTAACTGAATCAAAAGAACTCATTGACGCGACAGCATGTAAGTTAACAAAGTTGCTCTTAGATCAGTTGTCCTGCAAGCGCTTGCCCTTGACCTGACTTTGCACATAGCATCTGTGAGCGTCTGATTAATGACCTGGAACACTAACACTCAGTCAGTTATCTTCTAGTGCTTCAGGGAACACAGCTTCAGCTTCACACTTACATCGCTCGCGTCTCAGCCCACAATCAAGACACAAAGAAACTATTCATGTAAAAATGATCTAAATATAGAAAATCATGTGCACACCAATTAATCTATAGTTGGATTATTTTGATTAAATTACAAAATAACAACAAAAAAAACTAACAATAAAAACATGATAACAAAACAGAGTTATCCAACACAGTCTCATGACCAATTTGTTCGTATTCGTACGATGTGGCTAATTCGTACACATTTGTATGGCCTCGCTCGTCCGATTTTTCTGGGTAGGTTTAGGTTTAGGGGTTAAGTGTAGGTCATTTGTATAAATTCACATGAACTGGCAACTCGTAAAATACAAACGAGTGAGGTCGTACGAATTAGCCACCTCGTCAAATATGTACGAATTGCCCTGAGACAGGGCCGAGTTATCTGTTTTTTGCAAATGAACTCTTTATATGTAGTTATATATAACTTTTTACTATATAATTCTTGATACTAAATAACACTGGTACAACTATACTCTAAATAAAGTCATCTGCTCCTGCGATATTGAGCAGGTGTTTGTGGAAGTGAACGGTGTCTGTCAGACTAATGAAGACAGAGCCGAGCTTCATCTGCTGGATTATTTAACAGTCTCTTACTCTGTTTGTTTCTCTCAGCAGACGGGCTCCGGCTCTGATTCAGCTCAGTTTGGCGCTGGATGTGTGTTTGTGCCCCGGAGTGATTAAAACTCAATCCTGTTAGAAAACATTCACGAGGTTCATAATACCTCCGAGGCGCATCTAATGGATTATTTTTAGAAAGCTGCACCTAGAGAACCTTAATAAACTCCTTTCATGATTTTCAACATGCATGACGGGCTACAATCTGCTCAAAAACCACGCCGTGTGACGCTGAGCCATTTATTCACAATACGCTTCAATCTTCCATTTCACAGCAAACATATGCATGTTCAAATATTTACATCGATTCATTCAGCAGAGGCTTTCAACGAAAGTGAATTACTAATGATGGATACAAGGACTGACAAGGGTAGAGTTAGATAAAGCATATAATAAAACAGTCAAAAAGCAATTAATATACAAAAGTGACAGTAAAGCAGGGTTATTATTGTTCAACTTTGCATTTGATGCAAATTGAATAAAAGTTTAAATAAAGTTTAAAGAGTTAAATATGAAATATAAAATATTTACATGTATAATCAAATATTGTCAAGTGGCAATTAATATTTAATAATATTAATATAATAAATAATTGCATTTTTTTCAGTTGTATAATTGTGCAAGGATGCATAAATTGATCAAAAGTGACAATATTTTTTTTTATTAAAAATAAAACTATTTGTGCAATAATTTAAATAATGTAGAAATAAAGTTTTAAATAAAATAAAATACATATTTGGTGAAAAAACAAGTTAGAAAATTGCAAATGTTACACAGGCAACTAGCTAAAGCTGAGGAACTTAAATGATAAACTGCAAATAAATACAACTAGATCCAGAACAGAAATATACAAAATAAAAAAAGGCAAAAGTACATAAATCCTAAGAAGAAAAGCTAATAAATAATAATATTTGGAATAGTACGGCAACGTGACACTGAAGACCGGAGTAATGATGCTGAATATTCACAGAAATAAATGACAGTTTAACACATTCACACAGAAAACAGCTGTTTTAATCTAATATTATAAAAAAAAAAAATGTATTATATTTTTAATCAAATAAATGCAGAAGAGAGTCATCTCATCAACCCCAAAGCTTTGAATGATGTGCATGTCATCTGAATGCTGGATGTTATTGTTGTTCATCATCTGCAGGTCCTCCGGTGAACGTCACGTGTAATATCTTCATCAACAGCTTCGGCTCGGTCACAGAAACCACTATGGTGAGTCTGTCTTCACATCTGTACTTTGCTAAAAGTTACAGATTGACACAATTATTATGCATTTACCATTTGTTCCTGTTGCAAACGATCTCTAATCAACTCTTTCCAGTCACTCACATGAATAAAACACACCTATGTTAGGACATGCGCTCTGAAAACCAGATTATGTGACTTGTCATTCCCTGCTGCTCGTTCACATGCTTTTGTTTTAATAAATGAGAAGGAAGCTCTGGATGAGTTCAGACTGATTCGAGTCATGCTCGGAGATTTCCAGACGCTTCGGGTGTAAACAATTCCCAGACCTGGAGTCCGCTCTCATTCCCAAGGAATATTAGAGAAATGCGAACGCGTCTCGGGCGGATATTAAACACCCTGCTTTGATCAAATGCTAATTTTGTTTAGATGTTTCTGATGATGATTTTTAAGAAACCAGTCATACAAGACCACTAATGAACTGTACAGAGAATACAGTCTGTGACAAGAGATGAATGATTCTGGACAAAACGGCATGGAAATCATGTTAAAAAATACATCAGGCATTTATCATTTTATATATTTCATTCTTTTTTCTTTTAAATAATGATTTCTTAAATACAGAAATAAAGTAATACACTTGGATGACGTACTTTTGTGTCATAATTCTAATAACTATATATATAGACAGATGTATCAAATATTTAAAATAGACAAAAATAGTTTTTATTTTGTGTAGAAAATACAAATTGTATAAATTTGTTTTAATTTGTGTGTATATATATATATGTGTGTGTGTCAGTGTATATGTATATATAATGCATTGTTAACTTAAAATACTGTTAACACATTAAAAAAAACCCATAAAATGCTTCTACTATAAATGCTGCTCCATATCTTTATATTTCAGCAGTTAATTAGCGTGATTTCTATAGGCTCTTTGTAAAGTCATTATTTGCTGGTAATGAATGGAACAGAAAGTCTGGCTAATAAATTCATTTTCAAAGAGCTTGGTCTAATGAAAAGCTTGAATAACCCTGGGTTTCCACAGTCTTCTCCTCATTAGCTCAACTTATAACGCTTGGCAACGTGTGTTATGATGAAGCTTACAGCGATGAAGCTGCTGTATAAAATATTGTGTTTAAAACACCACAATATAAAAGTAGCTGTGTTATTTTATTAGATGCTTTTAAAAAATATTTTGAATGTTTTTGTCTTTTTTTTTTTAGTACTTTTGTTTTGTTTGTCATTTTAATTGTTTATATCTATATATAAACACACAACAATACATTGCATGGGTCAAAATTATTCATTTTTCCTTGATGCCAAGAATCTTTAGGATATTACATTAAGATCATGTTCCATGAGGATATTTTGTCAATTTCTTACTGTAAATATATCAAAACTGTATTATTTATTAGTAATATGCATTGCTAAGAGCTTCATTTAAACAACTTTAACAGTGATTTTCTCAATATTTATATGTTTTTTAGCATCCTCAGATTGAGATTTTCTAATAGTTGTATCTCAGATATTGTCCTCTCCTGACAAACCAGACCTCAGTGGAGAGCTGATCTGTTGTGTCTCAGGACTACAGGGTGAACATCTTCCTCCGTCAGAAGTGGAACGATCCTCGGCTGGCCTACAGCGAGTATCCCGACTCGTCTCTGGACCTGGACCCGTCCATGCTGGACTCCATCTGGAAACCAGACCTGTTCTTCGCCAACGAGAAGGGAGCCAACTTCCACGACGTCACCACAGATAACAAGCTCCTGAGGATCTTCAAGGACGGAACCGTTCTGTACAGCATCAGGTAGATGATGATGATTAACACACTCCTTCTTCTCCGGGCTTTATCCAGCAAAAGCTCTTTTAGTGTAGTCAAATCTGGACTGATTTTGATCAAGCACACTCATATCTCCAGATGAACTCTTTCTGGACTGAAGCAGCTCATCAATCGTTTTTCTAGAAAAGATCTTCAGGATCTTTTGAGGAGCTTTACTGTTCCTCAGCGGGGCAACGTTCTTCACAAGCCACTAAAACACCTCACATCTTCTGAGGAGCCTTTATTTCTTCAGCTCCTAACCAACATTAGATTATGTGTTTGATCGTTTCAGTCTCATCTTGAGATTCAGAGCAACTGCTGATAATTTAGATCATTTTAGGTCAGTATAAAAAATGTATAAGAAGGGCACACAAACGTGATTAAAACTGTATGTATAAATGAGTGATGTTTGACTGAAGACCAGCTCTTACTGTAAACGCAGGTTTGTGAAGAAGAAGAGCTGATGTGACACTGTCCTAGTTTTCACAAACGCTCTGTTTCTGTAAATCACAAGCCGTCAGCTCTCAGTTCATGCATAAGTTATAGTGAAGCCCAGATGTTTCTCAGAATCAGTGCTGTGTGTCTGTAGGCTGACGTTAATACTGTCCTGTCCGATGGATCTGAAGAACTTCCCGATGGACGTCCAGACCTGCAGCATGCAGCTGGAGAGCTGTGAGCACTTTAAACTTTGATGATAGATAACGTTTCACTCACTTGGTTGTGTTTTTGTAGGTTTTAATAATGCCTATTGTTTTTTATTTGTTACTATTTTTAATCAGTTTTACTTTTTCTTATAATTTTAGTTAGTTTTAGACATTTTGTTGTGCTTTCTTGTTGCTTTTTAAACATGTCTACATATATAAGTTTTTTTAGTTATTGGTATTTTTAATTTTTGTAATATTTTGAATTAGTTTCTTATATTTGTCGTTTTTATTTTAATTTTATTCTCCATTTTGGTCAGATTTACTAGTGTTTTTTATCATGTCTACATTTTTATTACTTTTTCTATTTCAGTTTTTTTTAGTTTAGTTTTAATTTTACAATATTTATTAATGCTTTCAATTTATTTTTCAATTTTAAGATATTTATATATTTTATAGTTGTATGAAATTTAGTAGTACTTTGATTTTCTTTATTTTAATTCAAGTTGAAGTTCATAAGTTGTAGTTTTTACATTTTTATATTTCTTAATATTTAAATTGATATATTCACATTTTAATGTCAAATTCTTCAGTTATTTTTACCTCAAATGCATTAATGGTTATTTTTATATTTGTGGTTTTCATTTTAAGTTTTTTTATTGAATAATATTTTTATTATTTAGTTGTAGTATTTTCAGTTATTTTATGTATTTCAGTCAGTGTTTTGTAATGAAGGATAAGAGCGGTTTGCTCCTGTTTTCTGCAGTCGGCTACACGATGAATGACCTGATCTTCGAGTGGCTTGATAAAGGTCCGGTCCAGGTCTCTGAGGGTCTGACCTTACCTCAGTTCATCGTCAGAGACGAGAAGGAGCTGGGCTACTGCACCAAACACTACAACACAGGTCAGACACACACGCTCAGGGAACTCCTTCTCGTTTTGAGATGCTGATTGGCTCTTATCACACTCTCTCACCAAATACGTGCAGGATGTAGCATTTCTGATTCTAATAATAAGTTCTATTGTGAAACAAACACATGATTCCTGTGTGGATCTGAGATGCATTAAATGTTTGATCTATTATTTTAAGACTGATCCTGATATTAAGTATGGCCAGAGACAGAATAAAATGCAAACATGCTTCTGATTCTTTCAGTTTCCCTCAGAAACTGCTGTAAACCTCACGATCGATTACACAGAAACACTGAATTGAACATGACATCTGAAGAAGAACTCAATTTATTTACTTCCAAAACGGATTTGATTCTTTTGTTGAAATCTTTTTACATCGCATCATTTCATTCACTGTTGTTGTTATTTTAGCACTTCAAGATAAACCAGTGCTGTTTTAGTCTCATTGATATCCTATTTGTTTTTGTTAATGTTTTGAATTGAATTGAATTGTTGTTTGTTGTTTTAGTTTATTACATGTTTACAAAAATGATCAACTTTATCTTAAAACTAGCTGAAATAAAACACGTTTAAGTTTTTTTAAACATATTTATTTAATTACATTTTAGTTAACATTTATTTAATTTATAATATATATATATTTATTTATTTTTTATTTATTTATTTTTAACCAATGAAAATGAGACATTGTGTCTCAAAAACTAATTAAAATAAAATACTTTAAAATTAAGTTTATTTCAAGCAAAAGTTTTTGCTATTTAAATTTTTCCTGACCTTTGCCTAAAGCATCCTGCACGGCCTGGGCATGATTAAGTACATTTTTGCCTGAACCTTTTCTTCAATGAGGTCTCTGTGTGTGTGTGTGTGTGTGTTCAGGGAAGTTCACGTGCATCGAGGTGAAGTTTCTTCTGGAGCGTCAGATGGGTTATTACCTGATCCAGATGTACATCCCGAGCCTGCTGATCGTGATCCTGTCCTGGGTGTCGTTCTGGATACACATGGATGCGGCTCCGGCTCGAGTGGCTCTCGGCATCACCACCGTCCTCACCATGACAACACAGAGCTCCGGCTCACGAGCCTCGCTGCCCAAGGTCAGAGGTCACTCGCTCCGCCACACCACAGCCTCTGATGATCTGTGAAGACTGAGCTAGTTCACGATCAGCGATGCATTATTAGAGTTTCTGTAAATAGTTTGAATTAGATGGTTTTTTTTGTTTTTTAATAATTTTATTTGTACCATTCTTAGAGATTCTTTAAATTTCCATTTTTTATTTTACTTCAATAAACTTATTTTATTTATTTGCAATTCATGCAATTCACTTTATTTCATTCCATGACACAAGAATGCGTTTATATTTTTTAACAGAAAGAAATTTCTACATAGTGTATGTTATGTTTTTTATTATTATTATTATAGAGCTAAAAAAATGCAAAGATAAATTATATATATATATATATAGCCAATTTCTTTCATGTTTTAAGTATTTATTTAATTGTAAAACATTATAACAGAATCAATAAGTTAGTGAAGCATAAATCTAGTTCATTTTCTAAATGATTTCTGATTTAGTAAAATAAATACATTTCATTGAAGTTTATATCCATGTTTTAACTATTTTTTTATTTGTGAAAAATACTGATTTTTCAACTAATTACTAAAGCATAAATATTCTTATTTTACAGATTTAAAAAATCTAATCATATTATTTTCTATTTGTTTTTACTGCAATGATTTATTTTACATATTTACTAAATTAGAAAAAATAACCGGCAAAGAAAAAAATTACTATAATTAATAACTAACTATAAATGACTATATATATATATATATATAAAACTGACTGAAGTTTCAGTAATTTCTTAATTCTGTAACCTGTTTTATTAGTATCAAGAAGTTGCTAAAGCATAAATCATCTTATTTTTAGCTTGTTTATATTTTAATCTATTATAATGAGTCTCAGACTGATAATTAGTGTATTGTAAACGCAGATGAAGCGTAATGCATGAAAGGCAACATGAATATGAAATGGAAAGCATCCTGACTGAAAACAACAGAAGCTGAGAAGCTTTTTTTGTTTCATAACCCATAATGCAAATGACCTTGGGCTCTAATCGCTGATTTTCTGACTGAAGAGGCTTTGAGTTCCTTACATCGCTCACAGAAACATGAGTGTGATGTAGCTTGAACTAATTTCCTCTTTAAACGACGCATGCGTCACGTTCATCTGATAATCAGCGTTATTTAGAAATCAAAGCGTTCGTTACTGGACGGAGAATAATCCCATAATCCTTCAGGAGCGGCTTCTGACTCGTTCTGTCGGAGATAATATGATCAGAAACAGAACGATCATCAGCCGTTAATATATAGATACAAGTACATCTTACATGTGAGAATGAAAACAACTGATTATTCATGCTTTTAGCAATCATAAAATGATTAATAAAATCTGACCATTTTAGTGGAGTGAAACTGATTCAATGATTTGTGTAAAATGTTCTTTGGACAACTCGATTACTATTTTAATATATTGTGGTCTAAGTAAACAAATTAATAAATAAAAAAAGTCACATTAATATATGAAATGCAAATAAATACAGATAAATATTATAGTTTCATTAAATTGAAACACACAGACATATATATATATATATATATATATATAATAAATGATTTTACATTGCCATATAGACATACTATTTTATTATTTTAATTATTAATAACTGTAAGAATTAGAATTACAAGTATACATATTTTATAAATATAAAAAATATATATTTTACATATAAAAGAAATTATATCTTAACTTATTAAAATTATATGTAATATTATTAAATATGCAATATAAAGTACATTTAAAATGTTTTTATAATGAAATACAATTTAAATGAATGTATCCAAATTATATTTATACATATTATTTTATTAATAGTACTGAATATTTGTATTACAATATATAAAGTTTAGATATATATTTTACATACAAGTGCATACAATGTTTATTATTTTAAAATAATATGAAATATATAAATATTATATAAAACATATTTAAATATGTTTTAATATATAAAGCTTTTCTATTATTTTAATTTATTTTTAATATACTAAATAAATACATATTTACTATATATCAAATAAATATTTAATTGTTTATACATATACATTTTAATACCGTTAGTAAAATAAACAATATATATATGGAGATAAAAAATCTTTTTTTTTTTTTGATTAAGTGCACTTATATTCTCTAGAAAGTACAGTAAGTACACTGGTTTTGTCGTGTGTGTCGTAGGTATCTTATGTGAAGGCTATAGACGTCTGGATGGCGGTGTGTTTGCTCTTCGTCTTCGCTGCTCTTCTGGAATACGCCGGAGTTAACTTCGTCTCCAGACAGCAGAAGGAGTTCCTGCGGCTCAAACGAAGACAAAGACGAAATCAAAAGGTGCCAAACACAGACGCGAGTATGATTGGAGCTTCACATCACACAGAAACAGCCTTAGCCTCGCCGGCTAAACCCATCCGCTTCATCATCATCATCCTCACCAGCAGAAATTAACTCAAATCAGCTGCTTAATAACCTTCAGCTCACTCACAAACATACTTTAATCTCCAGCCACACAGAAATACATTCAATATTTAATCTAATAATTATCAATGTGTCATCATTTATTTAAACACACGTTAATCCAAAACTTTATTTCTTGTCTGGAAAAATAATAATAATAATAATAAAAATAAATAAATAATTAAATGAAAATTACTATGATTTTTTAATTTTAGCATTCTTTTTGAATTTTTGTGGGAGGGAATACAATTATCTTTACATTTAAGAAATAAAAAATTGTATAATTAATTGTATAAAATTTGCTATAATTAATTAAATGTATTTATAAAACAAAAAACATCCACTTCCATGTTATGTAAATATGCATATACAAATTCTATAAAAAGTTAATTATTTGTTTTATCGTGACACGATCAACATCTTTATTTGAGTTTGGATCGGAATATGGAGAAAAAAAACAATAATTATTTTTACATTTCAGAAACATGTTTAGAAATAAAATGTAATAATGTATATATTTTAAAATAAATAAATGTATATAAGAAAGTGGAAAATTTTATTTGTTTAATAGATATTTTCATGTTATTTAGATTTATTTTAAAACATATCAATACATACATATGCATACACATTAATAAAATAAAAACTTAATTATAATTTAATTTTGACATTTTGATTAATTAATCTTTATGTTTCACAAATTATGACATTTTTAATTATTGGATGCATTCTTTCCCCGATAATTATGTTTAAATTTAGATTTTTATCAAGTGTTAACTTCAGGTTGAGCTTAAATATGAATCCATTTAAATATGAAGCTAAAGAAAGACAATAATAATCCTTTAACAAGCTACAAAACACAGAGAGGTCTGCAGGATTATCGCTCTATTAATTCTAGACAAAAACATTAACACCTGAAGCTTGAAAATCCTGCACACCTGAGACGAAGATGAAGACGAGCTGCAGGCCGAAGAAACACAGCGCTAATCTGCCCCGCGGAGAACGACAACGTGTTTATCAGAGCGAAACAACTACTGCTGCACACCGAGACAAACACAGGTCGAGCTGTTAATATATAGCGTAGAAAGATCTGAGTGAACGAGCCTCGTAAAACCTCCTCAACAAATACATACAACATTTTAGATGACCAGATATGATTATGTCTCAGACAGCAGTTACAGAACAAGTGATGCTACGCAAAAAACCTCGTTTTTTATTTATTATTTCATTGAATTATTTTCAATTTAAATGTATTATTTAATTATTTATGTAATCATTTATTTATTTATTTTTTTAGAAATGAATACATCTTTTTTTTGCAGTACAGAAATCCTTCAGAGCTGAAGCTTACTTTAATGTAATCCTCATCCAAGCGGATGTTTGTGTCTGAACACACAGGAGGAGGACTTACAGGACGGCCGTCTGCAGTTCTCTGGATATAACACCTCATCATGTGTGAAGGACGGGACGGTGGTCAAAAACACGCTGACCAATCCTCCGCCGGCCGCAGCCAAGGACACAGACGTGAACAGGAAGAAGTTTGTGGACCGAGCGAAGAGGATCGACACGATCTCTCGCGCCGCCTTCCCTCTGGCCTTCCTCATCTTCAACGTCTTCTACTGGATCACCTACAAGATCATCCGGCACGAGAGCGCCCAGAGAACCTGACCACACGCTGACCGGCTTTATACGCACGCTTTCCTACGAAAGACTGTTTTATACGATGGTTTTTATGAATGGAGTCACAGTACTGAGTGATGATGAGTCTCACTGAAGCCATCCATGTCCAGGATATATCTCACCACGACTCAGTGCAAATATTACATACGATTCAAATGCTGTATTAAATGTTGCTAAATATAATGTAATAAAAACTTCTATAATTCAGTTTTAAATTTGGAATTATTTGAGTAATTAAAATTAATTTTTAACAATACTTTCAAAATATTATATTTTTTTTTTTCAAATATAT
>JAUMHP010000057.1:20965943-20977037 GCA_032361065.1 Enteromius trimaculatus
TATATATATAAATTTTACATATAGAAACATTGTAATATATTTATATATATATATATATATATATATATCAAGTCTTAAATATTATAAAAATGAATATTAAATATTAAGATATTTTCTACCATAAATATATCAAAACTTCATATTTGATTAATAACATGCATTGCTAATATATATTTATTTAGTCTCATCTAAAATCATGACTTGATTGAAAGTTGCTTTGGATAAAATTAGCTGCAAAATACAGAAATGTAATAAATGTAATCAAATAAAAATAAAAAGTGAATCAGTTTAAAAGCATCCTGTTATACATTACGAATGAGAAAAACAAAGTGATTTCAAAACTATAGAACCATGAATATATAATAATAAAATAGCATTGTTTTATATTATATTTACCGATGTGGACCTTTTTAGTTTTAGCCATCATTTATAGAAGTTGTTGAAAACATTGGATTTTTAATAACACTCTGAATATCACAGAGAAGTGTTTGGTTTTGGGTCTTGATCACGTTCTCTCTCATTACGGTACAGTATGATGTAGACTCATCTGATTCTTACGGCGCCGACACGTGATCAGTTGTTTGGAGATGTGTTGAGTATCAAACGCTGTATATGCTGAACATTTTCATATTTCAGGTCCACTGAGCCATAATGATAAGATAATGAAGATGTTGCAAACCAACCGCCAAGACGTCTGTCCTAATCTGTGATGTCTCGCTTACATCAGTTCCTCTGCAGTGAATGGGTGCCGTCAGAATGAGCTGATAAAAACAGACTCATGTTGGAGTTAAAAACATCTTAATGCTGGATTTATTTCAACTTTTGTCTTCTCCAGATGTTCACCGATGGACTGGAGTGGTGTGTATTATTGTGATGTTTTTATCAGCTGTTTGGACTCTCGTTCTGACGGCACCCATTGATGCGGAGTATGCGTTGATCAGACACTGATGCAATGCTGTATTTCAGAAAAACGGCAATAAAACAAGTCCTCACACGCACAGCTGATCTCAGACAAGCTCCAGACGGATGGTGCTGATGCTGAGGCTGGTTTCTATGGTAACCGTGGCAGCGGCGAGGACACTCGAGCTAGATGATCGTCAGCCGTGCTTCTGTTCGCTCCGGTCCCTGATTATTTGACGGAAACACCAACATTAGACACAGAAAATGATGCAATCAGCTCCGAACAAACTGAAATCAGTCATCGTTTTTCCTTTCCTTCATCATTTATTACCCTTATACATACAAAACTAGAAGACATAATACATCACAATATTGGTAACTCATTGGCAGGTATTTGTGAAAATCAGCCGTGCTCTTCTCCGATTTCAATCAAAGGCTTCATTCTGCTGTTGTTTCTCAGGACACAGATCTGAAACACAAGAGCATCAGACACACGGACATCACAACACTCACAGATTTCCCTCCAAAACGACATCACTTCCTGGAGAAGCTGGATTTTCTTACTCAGAATTGAATGTAAGGTGATACTAGAACACAGGAAAAAATTATATACGAACAATTAATTGATTAAAAGATATGTATTTTAAATGTCATTAGTAAAGATTTTAAACAAAAACATATATAAATTATCAGCTGGTCTTTAAATGTCATTCAAACAGTCAAATATTTACTTTTTAAACTGTTTATTTTATATATGAACAATTTTCTTGTAAAACAGCATCTACAGAGACATACATGCATAGAAATGATTCTGGTAGAAAGCAGGAAGACAGTATAAAGAACCTCATATTGATTTAAAAAATAAATAAACACGTCCAAGCGTGCATTTCTAACAGTAAACACACGAATGATTGCTGGAAGTGAGAGACAGGCGCTGATGGAGAGTGTGTTTCCCTGCGGAGGACAGGTGAAGTGTTCCTGTGGAAATGTCACTGAACTATTGGAGCTGTGAAGCCCTGGAGGAGCTCGAGACCGAACCAGACCCTCGACCCGCAGCAGAAGCTCCCAGATTCAGATCCACAGACACTGACGATCCTCTGAAACACACAGAGCCGTCATTCTCTTCCTGAGTAACACGCATCAGCTCATTTACTGACTGTGTGTGCCGCTCCTCTCTAACAGGAACAATACAACGGATTCTGAAAACCATTTCAAACCCATATGCTGTTATTTTTCCTGTTACACTTTTATAGTTATTTGCTTTCATTCGAAGTAGCAATTTAAAAAACTAAAATGAAAATAATTAAAAAACGAAAATATAACAAAAAAGACTAAACCAACATTTAAAAACAACAAGAACTAATTAAACTGATAAAGCTAAAATACAACTAAACCTGGAAATAACTGAAATAAAAAATAAATACACATTTAAAAATAACAAGAGTAATATATATAATTATAGTTAAATAAATAACTAGTGCTGTCAAGGGTTATTTGCTTGTGTGTGCGGTGTATATTTATGTATATTTAAATACACACACATGCACGTATGTATTTAAGAAAAATTTTATGCTTACATATTAAATATATATTAATGATTATATGATTATAAATATATACATTTAAATACTTTACAATATTTTCACAACATATAATGTGTGTGTATTTACATATATACAAAAACACACACACACGCACACATTATGTAAACAAAAACTTTTATTTTGGAAACAATCACAATATCTCACAAGAAAAAAAACAGTTCTGTCAAACGATTAATCATTATTAATCACATCCAAAATAAACGTTTTTCTTTACATAATATATGTGTTTATGCTGTGTTTATTTATTATGCTCATATTAAAACACACACGTACAGAATATATTTTGAAAGTATTTACATGTAAATGCAATTATATATTTATTTTCTTATAATTAATATGATATCTAAAAATATTGAATATATATATATATATATATATATATAACATTTTTATTTAATGTATACATGCATGTGCTTGTATTTATATATACTTAATAAATATACAGAGTACACACAAATATATTATGTAATGAAAACCTTTTATTTTGGATGCGATTAATCATTTGACAGCACTAAAAAAAATAAATGTAAAACTTTAAAATAATAAGGGAGTCACGATCCTCCAAATCCTTGATTCGATTACATTTTCGATTCTAAAGTCACGGTTCAATTCGATTCTCGATTTAAAAAATAAATACATTTAAAGCACAAGCTATGCCACTTTAAGACTTTTATGCAATATGAAAATATCTGACCTTTGTTCACAATGTACCACACACTACATTGTCACATTAAAAATGTTTATTAACAATATAATGTAAAAATAACATATCTTCAGTTGACTGGAAACTTATACAAAATAACCTACCATCTCATTTCTCTTTTGTAACTGCAGTAACTTCTTTACAGATGATGACATTCAAGTTCACAAAGAAATAGTTTTCAGTTCTTGTTAAAGAGAAATATAAAAATATTGCAAAAATACTGTCAAAAAAATTAATGATTTACATTTAAATGGGCAGATATTTTTTATAGTTTCATGTTCTTCTTTAAGAAAATGAAGGCTACTAAATGTGCTCGGCTAAGACCTTCAATAACTTTCTCCTTCACATTACTGTACACCGTAGCTGTGAGATGCGATTTACTTGTGATTTCGTAGCGCGGGTTCATCACGCTAATTACATGTCTAAAACCGGAGTTTGAATAAGGTTGCATGTCCACGGCTATAAATACTCTTGTAACTGCCTTTGCACGTGTTGAGTTACTTGCAAGTTTTATTCCAAATGAAGACGTGAGAGTAGTTTGTGTTACACTTGACGGTTTAACAGATAAATCTATGTTTTTGTGGTGCCTGCGGAGACGCCCTGCCATGTTAGTCGTGCTGCCGGTGGAATAATGTGGTATACGTACATAGCAGAACCTGCAAACTGTGTCACTGGAAATAAACATGATTGGTTCTTGTGTGTCACAGGACTGACTAACATGTTTAAAATGAGATGAGTGTATTTTGGATGGTACTTTAAGTTAGTTTACCTACAGAGGAGGAGCTTGCATCAGAGCAGCTTCATCTGTGTTGATCTGCGCGTCAATCATGCGCTCGATCAGTCTGCTGTAGCGTGTCTCATCCAACAGGGGGCGGAGTCTCTCTTTGCACCGACCCCTCTCTTTAAGCCACGCCTCCCTGAGTGTCTGTGACTCCTCCTCTTTCCTCACTCCCTCATCAGAGCGCAGCACTGAAGACGCCTCCTGAGTCAAGGTCTGGATCTCCGTCTGAAGAGTCTGAGCCAGAGCTCCAGAGCAGAGCCTAGGCCTCGCCAGCAGCTGCAGGTCATGTGACACGGGCAGGAAGTCACACAGTGAGTGCAGGAAGTGCAGCAAGCTCAGCTCATCCCTGCGGCAGAACACAACCAATCACACCAATAGTTTTAAACAGATTTATGGGTTCTCATGTTCATGCCATTTAAGGAAAAATCTTCCAATGAGTAAAACTTTTAGTTGAAATGAATGAAATCTATTTTGTTATAATGTACTCATGTCTTTTAAAAAAAATTCATACGGCAATTTCAATTTCAAAAGCAGTTCATACGGCTTTAACATTTATTTTTACATTTCGGTTTAAATTATTTCTGTATTCCTCATTTTTAATTAATATACACACACACAGACATATATATATATATATATATATATATATATATATTTTTAAATCACATATTCTATTTAATTTTTTTCCAAATTCCATTTCATTATTAATAGCATTAATTAAAATTATCAAAACTATGAAAACCTTTTTACATTCAATATTTTTGGAATGTTTTAATTGTTTTAAATAAATTTTAAATTGCTTGTGAAAATCATTTGAAATAGTTATTAAATAATTAATTAATAATTATTATAATTAAAGTAGTATAGACTGCATTAGAGAAATCATGTCTCTCCTTCACTCAAAATTAGCTTTAAATGATCTGTATTTTCACAGCCAAATTTAGTTTGCATTAATAAGGGATTAAATTATCCTTATATCTATCCATCTATACTCAGACAAAGTAGTCAAAGCTGTTCATTAGAAGGGGGCGTCCTAATGCTATTATCTATAAAATGTATCTCGGTTTCAGTGAACACAGCAGACGGTGTAGAAAGTCACATGACTGAAACAAACTAATAGTCCATGTTTTCACCTGCAGTAGATGCTCAAGATGCCCTGAAACGGTGAGTTCTGCTCCCAGCGGAAGAGTCGGACACCTGATGGGTCTGCAGTGAAGCACGGGTCGATCTCCAGCTGCTCAAACCTCAGCGACTCCCGCAGCCAGCCCTGAACATCCACCAGCGTATGATCCAGACACTCCAGACGGAAACACCAGACATCCAGCAGCGCCTGCAGGCTGAGGAGATCCTCTCTGGCCTCGTCTGGACACACGAACCATCAGAGAACACCAGTGAGGCGAGACACTACAGATTCACCCAGAACGATACCCATAACAAAACCGATACTGAAACCGATAGTCTGGCTTTCAGAATCACAAGGAAAAAAACCTCTCCAACTTAAAGCTACAAACTGCACAGGAACACTCATTTAGTACTAGAGCACGATCGATAAAGGATTTTGAAGGCAGATACTGATACAAATATTTTTTGGTTTTAAAATCTGATATTCCAATATATCTGCCGATATTTTATTATTTTATTTTTAATTTCAGAAATGCATAACAAAACAGGAACAGATTTCCCTAACATTAGTTATTTGTAGTTATTTATGAGTTTAAACTAACATAATATGATAATGCATTTCATAAAGAAACCTGTTTTTTTTATTGTCACAACAGAACATAGGAACATCAAAATATATTTAAGTTCTGGTAAATAAAATGTATTAATATACAAACTTAAGATATGAAACTTGAACAACCTTTGAACAAAAACAACAACAACCACCAAATCAAAGTTACCAGTAAGGGTGTTTAGTCCGTTTTTACTTTATTTTTTAAATATTCATTTATCGGCCATTATAAATACTGATACCGATAGTTTGGAAAATGCCTAATATCGGCCGATAATATCGGTTGGGCTCTATTTAGTACATTACATTATTATTAGAGGTTAAAATTAACCACAGAGCAGAAACATTCAACCATTATTTATTTTTAAACAATCACACTCATATCAAAACTGAAATATTAGTACACAACTCAATTGCACATTTTTCGTAAAGTGTTTTAGTGTTTTTCATGGCTAACTAGGCTAATCAACGGTGTACACTCCATAACTACCCTGAGACAAAACTGTAATACAAAGTATTAATATTAGTGTGTTAAATTCCATTGCATTCACAAATCATGGTTGCTCACAAATTTATGAAACCTACATATTCTAAAAAAACAACCTAAATATTATTCAGAAAAATCAATCAAACTAAAATTAATTTTACTTGTATAAAGTTCTACTTTAAAAAAAAAAAATGCTTTCATGCTGTAGTGGTTTATAAATAGGTGTATATATTCATGTTTAGCAACAAAATCCTGTCTCAAAAGCATGCAACATTTGGTAAAAGGCTAAATATTTTATAAACGTTTTTTGACACTTACATATCTTCATATATACGTATTTTAACACCTAATGACAGCCCATACATACCCGGATCAAAAATTACCTGAACACACAGTTAAATTGATAAATCTCTTAAAAATAATTGTCAAGAATGAGAGAAAGAAAAAAAGAAAGTGTCTTGGGTTGTTAACCCTTTAAAAAAAGGTTCATTGGGTCATGTTAACTAACCACAAAGTTTCATTCACTTCCTAAAAACTATGCATTTTTTGGAAAACATTCTCTCTTCCAGGTCAGAACTGACCTGAAAGTGTTATTATGGTAAAAATGAGATTGCGTTATCTTGTTAACTATGACAGCCATTAATTACAACTTTATGACTGACAGGATGTAATCAGCTCTGATCATTGGTTGTGTTTAATTCATCAGCTGACAGCGATTATCTGCCGATATATCGGTGCTTCTTTACCCCTCATGAGGCTGTTTTCTCACCCGTGTTGAGCCTGTGCTCCTGTAACAGTCGTGGATGTAACTTCCCCGTGGAAATATCCTTCAGATCCAGCGAGATGTGCCCGCAGTGTTGAGAAACCCGAGCACATTCTCCCGCAGGAGATCCGGGTGAGTGTTTAGAGCTGTAGTGGAGCATGATGGGACATCTGACGCAGCCCGAGGTCAATAAAGGAGCCGCGTCAGTCACAGCCACCAGGGCCAGTGTTGACCCGTCGCTGACAGCAGAAGAATCTGAGCGTCTGATCTTCACCGGAGACGGGCCGAGAGCGACAGCAGCGTCTGATGCAGGATACGGCAGGATCACAGTCTTAGTGTTCAGAACCGGAGTCACTCCGCTTTGATGAGAACCCAACACAATCGAAGCGCTAATGTTTGTTACAGACCTACAGAACAGTCAGAAAAAGGTTATGTCTTCATATTTATGTATTTGATCCAATATAACTGTCCCCCAATCAAAGGAAAAATAAGCGGATTAAACGCATATCAGATACTATTGTTTACTAAAGCTTATATATTAACTTTAATAAACTCATTATTGTAATAAGTTAACTAAAATGAATACAAAAAAACAACTTCAGCTTTTTGAATCAAATCCCATTTCTCTTTGAACTGATTCGTGGAAATGAAGTGTACACCGCAGTTGATATTATTACATCATCTTGTGAGTATGAAAACAATCAGACAGAGATGATTTTGACAAACCGAGTTCAAGTTGAAAATGAGGTCCATGATTAGCTGGTCTCCTTCAGGTCAGGTGAACAAACGCAGCTGTATTTCTAAAAACAGACTGATTTTTCATGGCGCTCTGGTTTCTATGGTTACAGTCTCTATTACCCTGAACAGCCTGAGTGTGAATATATCTGATAACAGCAGAGTAATGAGATTCAGCTTCAATATTTGCTCTTATCCTCTATTATCATGAAGTCTAGGGCTGGATGCAAGGCTGTAACGCTCAAACAGATCAATACGTTGAGCACACTTTCAGAGAAATCAACCTGACACTTTGCTCATCAGACTTTATCTTTAAACTTTAGCAGCAAAAAAGGGAAGAAAATTAATTTTGGTTAATCAGATATTTTGAGGAATCTCTGGTAATGAATCGTCTGGGTCCTCATCGCATACTTTACACGCGTTACAGTTTTCTAGTAAGTAAATATTGCTTTATAACTCTGCACTGCTTTCTTTTTATTTAAGTATCATGGGAGATTATTATAGCTCTTACTATTTTAAAAATAATTTTGTAATTATATATTTAGTTGTGTGTAATACATTTTATTTATTTATTTAATTTCATTTTAGTTCGTATTTATTGCATTTCAAATAAAAAAAGGTCATGTTTCTGTTTCTAATATTATAATGGTATAGTCACGTTTAGCAGATTAGAATATAGAGAAAATATACTTTACAAAATATACTTTAAAATATACTTTTTCTGCTGATATATAATCAAGCAATCAACTGAGATTTGTGTTAAACATTTTTTATTGTCCTTTAGTTGATGTACTAAAATAACTAGAACTGAAATGGAAATAATAAAAACTGTATCTGGACACAGAAAATAAAATTAAAAAATTGTGCTATCAAACAATCTCATCCAAAATAAACGTGTTTACATGTGTGTGTACTTCTGTGTAGATTTTTTATTATTTAAGAAAAATATTTATATTATATATATATATATATATATATGATATAATTTTATATGAATATAAATATATACTTGTAAATACATGGAAATAATTTCAAAATATATAATAAATATGCACAAAAATGTGATTAATCGCAATTTATTATTTGACAGCCCTAATAAAAACACAAAATAAATAAAAACTTTTAATAAAAACTAGTGCTGTCAAATGATTAATCATGATTAATCCAAAATAAAATATGTGCTTATGCTGTTTATTTATTATGTTTATATTAAAACACACACGTACAGAATATATTTCGAAAGTATTTACATGTAAATGCAATTATATATTTATTTTCTTATATTTGATATTATATCTAAATATATTTAATATATAAGACTAACATATTTTCATAAAATATATTCATTCATGTGTTTATATATATTTAATAAATATACACAGAACATACAATGATATTATATAAAGAAAAACGTATTAAAACTGATTTTGATGTGATTAATCGTGATTGAGCCGTTGACAGCACTAATAAAAACTATAACAGCACCTGAATATTTGCTTTAGTGATTATGTGAAGAGTAAATGTCACATACGTGTTATCTGTTGATGTCAGTACGACACCGATGATCAAACTCTGTCCGATGACTCTTTGCCAAACTCTGCGCGTCTTCAGAGGAGCTTCAGCACAATCAGTCTGCATCCCATCATCCTCTTCCTCTCCAGCACCAACATCATCTTCATCTTCATCCCACAGAGAAACGAGCCCCTCCTGTCACAGACACACCGCAACTAATGAGTGCTAAACTGTGGACCGCTAATCTAATCTCAAACACCTTTACTGTGAAGCAGTGACGGACCTGCTGTGGAGAGGAGAAGACGTGTTCTCTGCCTGACACCAGATCAGTTAAAGCCACTAATGACTGCTGCAGGAGTCTGTCTTTGACCTCTGCGTCTCTCCGAAGGTCTTCGAGGACACTCAGGCCACTCTAAAGACAGCAAACCAATAACAGACAACCACGCATCTCAGAAAAAAGGTACGAAGGAGTACAATCCAAGCTAGAACTAGAACAGTATGTTAGTTACACTGAAATAATCCTGCTTTAAACCTGTTGTTTTATGAACAAAATTATGGTAAGTTTCTACAAAAGCAAACATGACGCTGAGTAAGTAACAGAATAATTGTTCTTCATCACACAACTATTCCCATAATGCCTCTATTTCCTAGGAAAGGAAGTGATTCTGAGTCTGTAGAGAGATGAGCGGGTTCTTCCGTTAATTACCTGCAGTCTGGACTCTAAGGCTCGAACCGTAAGAAGGTGATTCTCCTGCGCTGCGTCTGAAGTGTTCGGCTCCTGAGCGTCTGATCGACCACACTACAGATCAATGAGAGTGTTAACACACAGCAAACCCAATCAGACGCATTAGAAACAGATCAATGCACATCATATACTGCAGACAGCACAGAGACACTGTGTTCAATGCAAACAAACAAACGCTAATAAAATAGTTATTATTTTTATGCGCATCTATTTTATGAAATCACTGTGCATCCAATCAAACTCTAAAGACTTGATAAAATTGAATGTGCAATATGAATGCTTGGTCCTGAAGCACTGAGAGATGAAGATGTTGACGCACAGAGTAAGTGACGGCACACAGGTCAGTGAGGAGAAAACTGCTAAGCATCTCTGCTGATGAGCTCTCGAACACTAAGAGCATCTGATCCATCCCGCATCCCATAAAGTCATCAACGAGCAGCAGACGCACTCCTGTCCAACACCCTGCCACCTTAAACACAGAAGAACAACATTAGTTATGCATAGCTATATACAGCTTTCAGAATCTGCAAAAGGTTAATAAATTTACCAAAATAAGAGGGATCATACAAAATGCATGCCACGGTTTATTTAGTACTGACCTGAATGAGATATTTCACATAAAAGATATACATATAATCCACAAAGATATGCCCGTTCAAAAGTTTACACCCCCTTTATTCTTAATACTGTGTTGTTGCTTGAATGATCCACAGCTGTTTTTTTTGTTGTTGTTGTTGTTGTTTTTTTTTTAGCTGCTCATTAGTCTCTTGTTTGTCCTGAACAATTAAACTGGCTGCTGTTATTTAGAAAAATCCTCCACATCCCACAAATTATTTGGTTTTCCAGCATTTGTTTGTATTTGAACCCTTTCCAACGATGACTAAATGATTTTGAGATCCATCTCCATCCAACTGAGGGACTCGTGCACAACTATTACACAAGATTCAAACGCTCATTGATGCTCCAGAAAGAGAAACCATGCATTAAGAGCGGGGGGTGAAAACTTTTGAACAGAATGGAGATGTGTACATTTTTCTTATTTCGTGTAATATTCTTATTCCTGCAATAACTTGAATCTGCATACTGTACTTTGAACCAATTGCACTTGTTCACTTTGTATCATTGCACTGTA
>JAUMHP010000057.1:20977808-20999039 GCA_032361065.1 Enteromius trimaculatus
GGGTTTGTGTGAAACGGCATTTCAATACAATGTATACTTTGTATATTGTTGTATTGACAATAAACCTCTCTTGAAACCTTGAAACCTTGAAACCTTGTAATTATCATATTTTTTCCATTTGGGACCTCCCTTCAGAGGTTACGGAAGACAGTTACATGCTTCCCAGAAGACAAAATAAGTTAAATTTACCCTAATCTTCCATTTCATATAGACTCTTTATACTGTAGGTAAAAAAATAATAATAAATCTTTGCATTCAAAAACAAACAATGAATTTTTAACAAAATGACTGTATCATCACCAGACTCAAACTTTACTCCAGTCACTGTGAAAACACTCGTCTTGCATCATAACAGTCATGCATCATAACAGATAATAAATAATCTGACATTTCCTGCTGCTTTGAAATGTTTCCGGTACGAATGGTAACCTTTAAATGCAAGCTTTTAAAATCATCCATCAGCGTCTCCTTCCTGTTTATCGCTTAATATCAAACATGTCAAACCTCTTAAAGAAGGATAACGGCTAACTGAAGTTGCAGTCGAGGTCAACACATGCATTTTGGGATGCTTTAGAGAGTGATGGTTCTCTACCAGGGGCCCGGGACCTCAGCATAACGCCAATGGGGCCACAATGTGCTTTAAAAGGACATAAAATGTGCAACAAAATAAGGTAAAAGATTTAATAAATTGATGTTGTGTCCACACAGTTTTTTATTTATTTATGTCTTCAATTGTACATCACAAAGTCTTGCGAAACCTGGATGATTTCAGGGGGAATTTTAACAGTGTGATTTATAGATCTGAAAAAATTATCTAAATTATCTATAAAAGGTGAGAACATATTTTTTTTGGGTTTGTCCAATTTAAAAATATTTTAAGAACTGTATTCTATAATTAATTTAAATTAAATTAATTTTAGTTTAGGGCAAGACACCCCAAGTGAACAGGATTATAAAGGATTATATATATATATATTTTAAATTAACACTTTTTAATTTCTTAATTGTTTTAATATATTGCTAATCCTAGTTACTGTAAATACAAAAAAATATTTGAAAATCAGCAGCTTTGTCATTATAGCTTTACTGCAGAAAGAAATAGCCTCAAACAAGTTGAGAACCACTTCTCTAGAAACAACAAATGCTGTCCTAGAAATTATCTCCATTAAAAGGACAATTATATTCACTGCTTTTCTTATGAGCAGCTTAACCTTCAATTAGAGGGTAATGCATGAGCTAATGAAACATGAAAGGCAACGAGAGATGATAAAAGCATCTGCCAAACGCATAATCTGCCAAAACCTGTCAGGAACACATCCAGATCATGATTTGCTTCATAATCAAAAGAAAGAAAACAAGCTCTAGTCTTTAAGCCTAATGTCTTATTTTTAGCACATTGTGACATTATTAGCATGGCAATTCTCACCCTCAGGCCGTCCAAGATGAAGGTGAGCTCATTTCTTCATCAGATTTGTAGAAACGCGTCTCTGCATCAGTGCTTATGAATGGATGCTCTGCAGTGAATGGGTGCCGTCAGAATGAGAGTCTGAAAAAAAACATCACAATAATCTATTATTAACTGCTGGACTGGAGTGCTGTGGATTATTGTGATGTTTTTAATCAGATGTTTGGACTCATTTTCTGACGCCACCCATTCACAGCCATTGCTGAGACACTGATGTAGAGACATATTTCCAAAAATATTTCAGCAAAACTTTACTTCAACTGAACACTCACCTGGAAAGTGTCTTTCCACACAGCGCAGACGTTTCCCTCGTTGAAGGTTACAACAACGAGAGTGTTTTTCAGCGTGTGAACCAGCCGAATACTCAGCGGCTGCTCGTAAGGAAGAGCACAAACGTCCCGAGGAAGTCCGTTCTCAAAACAAACCAGCTGTTTCATGCTCGTAGCCGCCAGAACAGCCGATCTCAAACCCCCGTCGACCTCCTCAGCCGACAGGACCATCATGCACTGGATCACAGAGCTGTAGGCATCAGGTACAAGACACGCAGGACTCAAGGTTCTTCCATCTTCTATGAAATACAGTGTGTTTTTCGCTTTAGACTGATCACTTGGCACATTCTGGGCTCCTTGAATCACTAGTGTTCTTTGACGAAGAGGAAGTTCGCCAATAAAATGAACCGTCATGGGAATCGGCACTTCTTTCACTCCACTGGTTTGCAAGGATGTATAAAAAACAGAGTTTTCATGACTCCAAACCAACGTAGGGCCGAGCAGTATCGATATATTATCTCTCATCTGGTACGGCAGCACAAACTCAGCATGGAGCTTCACCTCCGTGGATGTGCGTATGGAGTAAAGCATGTATTTAAAAGCAGACGTTCTCTTCTTGCACAGTCTCAGTAAAACACAAGGCACTTTTTGTCTCTGCTGAACATCCAGAGCGGAGCAGCAATGAACGACGTCTGTTTCTGCAGAGCCGTCCTTGTGAATCGGGTTATGGTCTCTAACGGAGAAGCTCTGGGAGTCTCGTTTGAAGGACAGACTGTGGTAAGAAACCTCCGAGCCTCTGCGATGATCTCTGCTTTTTGAGCTGAAACTCTTGCACTGGAAAGCAAGCACTTCTCCTTTAAACTCCAGCATTTTGACGTCTCGTTCTGCAGCCATCGCCTTCTGACTTGAAGTCAAATCTGATTCTGAAAGTGAAAAGAAACCTTAATCTTTAAGGAAATGCAACAACATATTTCCAGATATTTTGCATATAAGACAGAATCATTTACAGATGAAAAAAGACATTTGGTTCAAGCCAAGTCTGCTCGGCGTCAGGATTTGGAGTGCAAATCTTGGTTCACTGTTGGAAGCAATCAAAAAGTTTGTGGATTAAGCAAATAAAGCCTGACATAAGAAATAAGCATCAGAAACAGTGCACTGAAACTTTAGACAATAAAAATAAAAGTCTAAACAATATTGCATGTGTTTTGGTTGAGATTTATCTTTTCTATGGCTCATATAGTGACAATATAAAGGGAAAAACTGGTTTTTAAACAGAGACACAAACTGAGCATAAATATGAATTTACTGCAGAATATGATGATATTTATGTAATAAAACTTTTGCTTGTAATGTAGATCATTCAGATATATATAACAGTAGAGGAGATACTGACATAAAACCATTTTAATATCAGTGGTTTTCAGAAAATTGAAAGTTATAAAGTAATACACGATTAAAGTGGTTTCTAACACTTTTAATATTAGTTTATCATCTTTAGTAGCGTCACGTTAAATAGGCTTACGTTATCAGGCACACAAACTTGATACTACACTAAAGTTCTGCCTTTAATATTTATATAACATTAACTTAGGAACGATACACTGCGCGATAAGGAATTAATGTCTCATAACACAAAGCTTTCATACTTTATCTCTGTTGTTTACACTGTTACGTGCTTCAAACGCTGTTTCTCTTCCTCAAAGCTCGCGCGGACATCTGACGCACATCACATTCGCCTTTTCCGGGTGTTTCTTAAAGAAACAGTGCTACAATTCAATCAGTGTTTCACAAATAAGTGATGTTGTCAGAGGCTTTTACTGCTTTGAGACTCCGTACACGATGCGGTTATCTGCTTTCGATTGCCAGAGCGTATCAGGGGAACTTTACCTCGCTGCGAGAGCCCGTTCAAAGGTTTGTTTGACATTCCGGAGCCAACATGGCGTCACCCTGTGACCAGTTTCACGGAGTCTGCGGTCAGTTCCATTGAAGATCTGGCCACTGCCGAGTCTGACTGACAGTGTACACTATCATGGCGGAGGCAGGACAGGCGGAATCAGAGCAGGTAATCAGACAGCTAAACAAAAGAAGCCTTACATCTTATATTCTCATCTGAAATGGATTTATAATTACTATTTTACGTTCTCCAAAAGGACATTGAAAACAAGATCGAAGAAATACGACAGAGGTTTAAAAGCGAGTATGCTGAAGGTGAGTTAGCAGTACGCTAAGTTCTCAAGTATTGTGATCTTCACAATAACATTCATTCTTATTTCATAATTTAACTTTAATATTAAATATTATAAAATCGACAGTGATATTTACGACTTTTATGAATCGTGTGTTATGGTCAAGCTTCATTATGAGAGCTGATGTTTAATATTTGATATCACAGCTGTCAGAAGTCCTTCACAAATCATGTTTTAATAATCATGTTGTTTTCTTTGCTGTTGTAAAACTTGCACTCGTGAGGAATAAATAGCAAAAAGGGCACCGTTTAGCCTGTGCATGAATGGTTTTATGATATTTCCTGGACTGTGTTTTCTCATATACAGCTGTAAAATATTTCCTGATATTTGTAGATTTTATGTTTCTGTGTGTGTGTGTGTATTGTATCTTGTGGAATACACATGCACACATTTTTAAAAATAAAATATATGCTTATATGCTTTAGTAATTAGTCTATTATTGTCAGTCTGTCTCTAATTCAAACCCTGCACTGCTTTTATTAACAATCATACAGAGTCCCAAGACAAATATGACAGCAGAGACGTGGAGAGACTCTTCAAAGACGACGCTCTGGTCGAAGGCTACCTCACATGGAGACACTTTGTTGTGGAAGACACCTTAAAGATGATCGACGAGAGCTTGCAGTGGAGGAAAGAGTACACTTTGAATGGTGAGTGTGTACAGTGTGTGGCCTTGATGCTTGTTCCCAGAAGAGACTGAAACGAGGAAGTTACTCACATGTCCAGCTGTTGTAGCATTAATCTCGTAAAAAAACATTTCCAGGTCACATTCACCAAAGAGAAAATGAAACGTATTTTTGAACTATTATTGGATTTTTTTTATCCAAGAGTTTCCATTCATGCATGTGTACAAATCTTTTTTTTAGTTTATTTTTTAAATAATAATAAAAAAAAGTGACAAAAAAAAACACCTTTATTCTCAACTGTGTTTTTCATATTACAGTAAAAATGGTAACATTCAAATTATTTTGTTTAATAAACAACAGTTTTATTATGTATAAATTTATATCATATTTCAAATAAATATTTTAAATTTTTATATTTAGTATTTTCTTACCATATTACAGTAAAATTATTTAAATTATTTTAATTTGACATTATTTAAAGTATAAATTTTTTTATTGTATATATATTTTTATTTTAAAAGTCACAGTTATTCTCATTAGTAACCATACTAACTTTTTTTTTACCATATTACTGTAAAAATTATAATTTGAAAAATAATCATTTTAAAAATAAACAGAAATTAGCATATACAAATGACAACATTGATTCTCATTACTATGGCGCATTTTTACTATATTTAAAAATATACTATATACAGCTGTAATTATTTGGTCCTATATTACTGGTCTATATTTATTATTTGATTTTATTTATTTATTTTTATCCCACCATATCCCAGCTTGAGTTTTTTAGATGGATAAATATCCTTCTATATCCTTCTTATTTATTTATTTTTACAGTTATTTATGTATTTCAAGGTTTCTTTGACTAACAGGCAGATCACAGCGGTTTATAAGAAAGTCTTTGTGCTCTAGGGAAATGTTTCCTGAGCTTTACTTTCTAAAGAAGACTTTTATTGTATGTTGTTGTATTCCTCCTCTTGTCTGTGCTTCCTCCTTACAAGCTTCAGTGTGTTAATTCAATCATTTCAGCTGATGTGTTCAACAGAAGATCATTTAAAACAATGTCAGAGTCAGCGCTGAGCTTCTCTTATCAAATGTGTGTCATCAGGTTCTGAAGGAAAGCGTGACGTTCACAGAGCTGAAAGCTGATACTGCTCTGTTGATTCAGAAACAAAATGTGATGAATGTTGGCAATTTTATTTGTGTTTTCTTCTTCCTGTAGACCTCTCCGAGAGCAGTATTCCCAGATGGATGTTTGAGAGCGGAGCGGTTTTCCTTCATGGATACGACAAAGAAGGAAACAAACTCTGTAGGTGGAGTTAAAATGTCCCTAAATGTTTCCTGATAGCAGTAACACATGCTTTTAATAGCGCTTCAGTGAAAGCAGTTTAATGATTGTTGAAATATATTTTTACAGAATTTACCCTAATTTTGATTATACTGTACTCTACTACTCTACTACTACTACTTTTTTTTTTTTAAATAGTGGCTCCTTTGATAAGAAAAAAAACAAAACATTTTAATCCAGATATGGGGTAAAAAAAAGTATATATATACAGTATATATATATGTGTATATATATATATATATATATATATATATTTTACTTTTACTTTTTTTTTAATACATCAATACAAGAACCATTTGAATACATAAGAACAATATTATTATATATCACAATGCATTTAATAAATAATATTTATATTAATTTTGAATCATAGCATTATTATTATAATAATATTATTGACATTAATATTACTATTGTAAAACAAATGCAAGGTAAAATAAAATTAATTTATTTGGATAGTAATAGCATATTTATTATAAATGAAAAGTTAACGTAAAAGTAATAAAAGTTTTATTTTGCTGGAAAGCTGCAGTTTCAGTCACAGCTGTATTTCAGGCACATGATAAATCCAGTGGAAGTCTTCAAAAATGTTGCATATAATGCAGATGTGAAAATAAAGTGCAACTGGCATACGTTGCATTCCCAGATGTCTGTCAAACTCCCAGCACATGTGCTTTACTTTAAACCGAGACACTGATTCAGTTCAAGTCTAAATGAAGTATAGTACTATGTTATAGTGATATTGATATATGATATGATTTGCTTGCACTGAATGTCCCCTGAAGAATGCATCTGCGGCTCTTTGTGTCTTTCAAACACAGTCTGGTTCAGAGTGAAGCTCCATGTTAAAGATGCCAAGACGATCCTGGATAAGAAGCGCTATGTGGCGTTCTGGTTGGAGCGTTACGCCAAACGTGAGCCGGGGATGCCGCTGACCGTCGTGTTCGACATGTCTGAGTCTGGACTCAGTAATATAGTAAGTTGTTCCCTTCACTCCACATGCTCACGTCACCCTAAAATACAATGAAGCTCAAATTCAGTCTAAAACATTTCTGTACTGACTGGTTGACAATGGTGTATATAATCAACGGGGAATATTGTATGATAGCAGAAATGTCAAACTGTGAATTACTTTATATATATATATATATATATATATATATGAAAGAGAGAGAGAGAGAGAGCCCAATACAAAAGTTCAAAATAAAGTTTAGTATTATTTGTTGAAGGTCACCAGAGTGCATTAGTTCTGATTAGTCTTGGGTCGTCACTGACCCTCTGGCAGATGTTTTCAGGTCATTAGCTGTATGAGTTGAAGGTGCAGTGGGACAGACGCCGCTCACTGCTTTAACACTTTGCAGATTAACGTGGCCTTTAAATCCGTTTGGTCAATCCAACTCGCTCACTTAATCCCAGAGAATTTCCCGTCAAACTCAAATCTCCTCGTCTCATGTTTCTGCAGCAGGAATGCAGGAGTTTAATGCTGCTGGAGGCCAAAGCCGTCTCCTAATCAAACCTAAAGCCAGTTTTATACGGAGGAGTTAGAGTGCGCTTTAATTTGCTCTCTTTAATGCTTATCTTATATGACTGTAAATTGGCTGTTCGTGTTTATGACTGTCATGTGAGGTGTCTTTACTCTTTGATCAGACATATTTAAATTGAAATGAAATGTTTTTTGAGGCATTTATGTATATTAGTTAACATAAGTTATTTCCTTTTATTTTAAACATAATCTTTCTTTTTTTGTTTCTTATTGACCTTTATGTTGCATCCATAGCAATTTATTATGAGCCAAGCAGTGGATATCATGTTGAAATCCCAAAAACAGTTTAGAGGAACTTTATGTCATTTGGCACATTTATTACAAAGGATCTGAACATTAATTGCACCAATTTTAGGATCTCTACCATAAAACTTTCTAGTGCGACCATTACTCAAAATAGGACTTATTTCTAGAAGCCCTAGAAAATCATATCTGGCAACATAAATCTGCTGATTTTATGGGTTTATGTTCAACTTGTGCCTCGGCTACTGTATACATTTCACTGTATTAATAATTCTTGTGAAATCTCTTCAGATAAAAACAGTAAAAAGTTTGATTCTAGGTTTTCAAGAAAATGTTCTCTTCTATTGGTTTCTTGTAACAAACGTTGCATTAAAGTACTTGTGTGGCTCCCAGGAGTCAATCTGGAGAGCAAATGTAAGGGTCAACACAACAGTAAATGAAGCTAAAGGTTACTTGAGCGTTCAGTAAACATCAGAATTGCACAATTGAGTGATGAACAGATTGTGATGGAGACTAACAGTGTTCAGACTGATCAGTATGTGTGTGTTTTCAGCAGACTTGTGTACTATTAGATTTGACACCCATTGGTGAGCTTTAACAGTTAGTTAGCCAATGGATTAACAGCAGCTTTACAGGTGAACTTGAGGCGACGGTTTATTCTTGAAGTGGGTCGGTAAAGTAAACACTCTCACTGACGTGCATTCAGATATTCAGATATTTGGTTGTAAGGCCTATTTTTGTATAATACAAGTGATTAAAATACTATACAAATGAAAAGCTCATTTATTTGCAATATGTCCTTTTTAATTTCACAAGTAAATAACAAATCAGTCTTGCCAATTACTAGCCTGGCAAGTATTGTATATTTATATACAACATAAATAATATTGGGTATAAATGGTACAGCAATATATTTTAAAAGCTGATGTTGCTATGTGCTTTCTAAAGTATCACATCAGAAATGAGGGATGGAAACTGCAATATTCAAATTAAAATCCCTTCATTAGCAAAAAAAAAGTATTCTCCTACCTTATTCAGTCATATACATTACAGTATATAGTGCCAGTTTACCAGGAAATGACAATTTTGTTCTCTTTGACTTGTTGGATGGAAACTGCTTATTCGAAGATGTTTTATGCAATATTTCCGTTTCTCACAATTTTTTTTTAATTAACAGAACTTTGGATGGAAACCTGGCTCCTCAGCATCATATGATTCAGTTTCATGAATTATATAAACTCAGATTTCTTTCTCATGTGTTTCTCTTCTAGGACATGGACTTTGTGAAGTATATCATTAACTGCTTCAAAGTGTACTATCCAAAGTTTCTCTGTGAGTATATGCTGTTTTTATGTTCTATACTAGTATATTCTCTTATTATCTCTTATTGTCCTTGAAAAGTTAAACTTAAAACTGTTAACAATATTTCAGCTTAAAGGGGTTTGGCTGACAAAAAGTATTAGCAATTGATTTCTGGTCTTTGTTTAAACATCTTTGTTTTGTTGTTCAGCCAAAATGATCATGTACGAGATGCCTTGGATCATGAATGGTGAGTTGAGAAGTCTAAACTGATCGTTGTAATTATGTCTGGTTCATTTGTCATAGCTTTTTCTTGTGTGTGGCAGCTGCCTGGAAGATAGTGAAGACGTGGCTGGGCCCCGAAGCTGTCAGCAAGCTGAAGTTTGTCACCAAGAGTGACGTCCAGACGTATGTTGGCCCCGAGCACCTTCCACCGCACATGGGAGGAACAGTACGTACCAATAAGAGAGCTGCTCGATTTTTATTAAATATGGCTTGAGGTTTAAATAATAGATGCACTGTCAACAGATTTATTTAAACTAAAATGGAAGTTTAATCATTAGATTTCTGTACATCATTTAAAGGAGGTTCTTTGCATTAAAGTGTAAAATTCTACTTTAATGCTTGATTTCATGGAGCATTATGTTGCATCATCAGCAATACGTCTTGTTGAAAAACTATTTGGAAGAACATCATGAAATTTGGCACATTTATTGCAAAGAGTCTGAACATAAGTTTCACCAATTTTAAGGACTCTACCTAAAATCCTCTAGCGCCACCATCAGTTAAAATTATAGCTTTTTGTATAATTATAATTACAAAATTGATTATAAAGTTTTCTATTTTAAAACGGCAAGAACCATGTGGAGAAACGCTTTAACATTTGGCATATTTATTGCTAAGGATCTAAACATTAAGTGCACCAATTTTAAGGTCTCTGCCTAAAACCCTCTAGCGCCACCATCAGCTCAAAAAGGGACTTTGTATGATTGTGCATTTTGAATCTAGAAACATAAATCTTGCCTGGCAACATAAACCTGACTTAGTATCTCACAGCATGTGATGTTAATGCTATAGGTTAAAATGCTGTGTCATTGTCTATATAGTACATTTCCAAATAATAAATGTAATACATAGCAAACATATTATAAATGGCAGGATCACAAAGATTTGTTCATAATCTTTTGTTTTTTTTGTGACAGGACCAGTTCAAATACAGTTATCCTCCTCTACCGGACGATGACTTCCAGTCTCCAATCTGTGAAAACGGTCCAATCGTCAGCGAAGATGAGAGCGACATCAAGGATACTGAATCTGAGTCCAAAGAGATTCTAGAATCCAGTTTCAATTCTGAGCAATCAATCAAACCCAAGAAGGTATACCACTCTTCTTCTTGTTCATACGCTGCGTTCTGTCCAATCTACTCTTCCTTGTTCACAAAATAGGTCACATTTCCCCATAAATCAAAAGAAATTATATTTTGCATCGTATTTGTCTTGGTATTGAGAATTAGGTAAAACTCTTTTAGTGCAGTAGTACAAGTGTCCAGCTTCTCTTTTTGCTGTCAGATCTTGATTGATTTTGATCAAGTAAAGTTCAGAATAACAGTCAATCAGTGTCATAAATAGTCCTGGAGAGGCTTCATTTTCCCTAGAGATGTAATTTTTTTCTTTTGATTTTGAAATGTGACCTCCTTGATGGTTTTTGCGAGATTAACTCCTCTACATCTGTTACTCGAGTTACTGCTCATTCTCGGTTTCCAGCAATGATTTTTTTCTTACTGTGAAATCATTTCATTTTGGGAATAATTATTATTGTACTCTTGACTGCACTTGAGCTTCTGAATCAATATTCTTTAAACACTGTGATTTGAAATCAAAGCATGCTGATGCTGCACCTCCAAGCTTTTGCTGTTGTGACGTGGCTGAGCCTTTGTCCTGAAGCTGCTTTTCCTGTGTAATCACTCCTGCTCTCTTTTGGACTCTTTATTAGTAAGATGATAATCAAATGTGACCTTGGAGCACAAAACCAGTCAGTTATTGAAATTCGAGATTTATATATCATCTGAAAGCTGAATGAATAATCTTGCCACTGATGTATTTGAAAATCTGAAAACTGAGGGTGCAAAAACATCAAAATATTGATAAAACCACCTTTTAAAGTAGTCCAAAGAAGTACTTAATAATGCATATTACTAATAAAATAATTTTTCTGATATATTCACGATGACTAAATGAAAAATGACTAAATATCATGATCTTTACTTAATATCCTAATGATTCTTGTCATAAAAGTAAAATGGATATTTTTGACCCAAACAATGTATTGTTGTCTATTGCTACAAATATACCTGTTGATGACTGCTGCTGTGCTCCAGAGTAGAGCCCGACCGATAAAGGCCGATACCAATACAAATATTTGTTGGTTTTAAAATCCGATATTCCGATATATCGGCCCATATTTTTATTTATTTATTTTTTTTCAGAAACCCGTAACAAAACATGAACAGATTTCCCTAACATTAGTTATTTGTAGTTATTTCTGAGTTTTAACTACAAATAATATGATGATGTATTTCAAAAAGAAACTTGTTTCTTCAAAATATATTAAAGTTCTGATAAATAAAATCTATAAAAATACAAACTTTAGATATGAAACTTATTAAAGTTCTTTGAACAAAAACACAATAAGAACAACAACCAAATCAAAGTTACCAGAAAGGGTGTTATTTTATTTCTGAAATATAAATTTATCGGCCATTATAAATACTCATACCGATAGTTTGGAAAATGCCTAATATCGGCCTGCCGATAAATCGGTCGGGCTCTACTCCAGAGTCACATGTTTGATCAGGATAACGCCAGGTGAATAGAGTTCTAGCAAAGACTTAAGCTGGACAATAGTTCTAGAAGAAAAAAACAACTTTTTGATAAATGTACAATGATAACAACAGTATTTACCCATGTGAACATTTCTGAATGATGACACAAAGGAATCATTTAATATATTTAACTATACTACATTTAAATAATAAACTTTAATACATCAAAAAGATTTCTTTTGTAATCATAATTGAAATTTATTTTTAAAGAAATAGTAATATATTTAATTAAATGTAAAATTGAGTACAAAGTAATAAATACTGGTAAAACAGTCCAGTAATGTACGTATGTTTTATGAATTTAAATTTACTAAAGATAAAATATAAACAAAAGAGTTATTATAATATATATTTTTTATCTGTCATTTTATTTTAACATTTAATATATATATGTGTATGTGTGTGTGCTATTTTTATATATTATATATAGTTTATTTCAGCTATCTTCCAAAGCTTGATGCACTAAAAATAACTAAAACTGAAATAAAAATTAATAAAAGCTAAACATATGGCACGCAACAAAGTTACTAAAATTAATATGAAAGCATAAATTCAAAATATTACAAATAATAATAACACTCATTAACAATATTGCTTTTACCAGAGAAATCACTGTGAAGATTTATTAAGTAGCTCTGCATCAGCTGATCATAGTATTTCTGCTGGAGACTGAGAGGATTGGTTGATTTAGTCACATGTTCAGCAGTCCTCTTGCATCTGTGATCATAACAAGCCTTATCTAGTGTTTCAGGCTGATTACTTGTGCTGCTAACGGTCATCATCTCTCTCATCCCTGATCTCCTCAACTAATCAGGCGTCTCTCAGTCTTGTGATCTGCTAATGTTTGTGTTGATGATGTTAGATATGCTAATTATGATGATGAACTCATTGTTGGCTCTGATTCATCATGTGATTCAGCATGAGATCACAGATTCAGATCGGTTGATTTAGCATGAGAGGAAGCGTTTGAAGGCTTTTATTTGGGATCTTGAGATCCCTTCCCAATGTTCGGTCTCTATCTAGCGCATCTGTCAAATATCAACTAAAGATCCCGTTCGTTCTCCACAGAGTGAATGGTTCAAATGTGACTCTAGAGCACAAAAACTCAAATTTCATCATTTGATCAAATAATCTTTCCATTGATGTGTGCTTTGTTAGGATAAGACAAGATTTGTCTTCATATACAACATCAGAAAATCTGGAAGTTCTTAGCAATGCATATTACTAATCAAAAATATATATATTTGATATATTTTTATGGCAGAATTTTGATTTATGCAGAGTATTGGTACAAATACACCTGGGCTGTTTGTGACTGTTTTTGTGCTCCATACTCACAAATATGATCAATTGCTTGATTTGGTTCATAGCTTTAGTCTCTTCATTGAAGGATTCGTATGGAGAATATGAACGGACAGATGCGCTGGGTTTTCTCGTGCATGTTTTTCTCATGTCCCTCTCTGTCTGTCTTGAAACAAGGACTGGTAAGACATTGTAGATGTGTCTACACCCTCGAGTGCCTGCAGCTTCCAGAACCAAACCAGATCCATCCCATGTGTCCGTCCCATTTCAGCGGCACCCAACGAGACGCTTCTGTTTCCTGTTTCAGTGGCATTTCATGTGATTTTAACGCATTTCTGACTGATATTTTGAAGAAATCACCGTCTGGTTACGGGGTTTGTTAGATGTGCCCGATCAAAGCTTATAGACGTTATATTAGCAGTTTTATGTGATTGTCTTTGTGTTGTTATTGTGTTAAACTCCTTCAGGGCTCTTAGACACTAGAAGGGGTTGTTGGGAATCTAGAACCGGTTTTGAGCGTCTGCATTCCTCCAGTGTTTTCAGATAAAGCGCTTCTGAATCAGAAGAAGCTAGATGTGAGTCTGACTGAATCCTCATGTCAGGTGATTCCGACCTGCATGCTCGTTAATGTTACGGCATTGCACTGAAACTTACACTAAAACAACACTGGCCCAACATTAATAGATCATTTAATCGAGTTTTATAGAGCTTTTTTCCCACCTTATTACACTTCAGGTGATTCCTGGTCAGAAAGATTGCTTATAAATCTATCGTTAGGCTAAATTGTCACCAAATATGTGACTCTGGATTACACACACATTTATTGACATAGCGGTTTCTGAAAGCGGAATAAATAAGCTTTCCATTGATGTATGGTTTGATAGGATTGAATAGTATTTGGCCAAGATGCATATTACTAATCAAAAATATATATTTATGGTAGGAAATTTACAAAATATCTTCATGGGACACGATCTTTACCTAATATCTCAATGAGTTTTGTCATTAAAAGTAAAATGGATAATTTTGACTATTTCTACAAATACACCTGCTGCTGAAGCTCCAGGGTCACACATATTTTTACCAGCTTGTTTTCAGTCAGCACAGGTTGTGTTTCTGTTTGGAGCTCATTAATCTGAACTCATTTACCTCCATTGTTGAACCAAAACAATGCACAAGTAAGGGTTGTGACTCTACGCTCACATTAATCAGACCAACACTTGTGCTAATTGAAAGAAAACCAGGTGATAAAAAGATTGAGTCCAGTATTTGGTGGTAATGTCTCAAAATGTTGGAACACACAAAAAAAGTTTTAGTCGTAATGAAAATAAATACTGCGTAGACCTCCGAGTTCTTCAAAACATGTGTTTCACAGAAGAGAACGTTTGGAAAGATGAGGTGAGGAAATGCTGATCGTCATTATGATGATGATTATGTTTTGGGTGAATTATAATTTTAATGTTTGAGAGACTTATGGCTAAAGTCAAGATTTGATGTAATGAGTTTAATGAGTCTAAATTAGTACTAAATTATTAAAGTGTGTTTCTTCCTCAGATTTGTAGAAATGTGTCTCTGCATCAGTGTCTCCGTAATGGAAGTGAATGGGTGCCGTCAGAATGAGAGTCTGATAAAAACATACCTCAATCCACAGCATTCAACATCTGGAGAAGACAGAAGATCAATCGTTAAAAACTGAGTTATCATTCTCTTCTATTTGAGTTAAAATCATCTTAATGCTGGTTATCTTGTGTTTTCTCCTGATGTTCACCGACGGACTGGAGTGCTGTGGATTATTGTGATATTTTTATCAGGCTCTTCTGACGGCACCCATTCACATCCATTACATTTCTCCAGATCTGATGAAGAAACACACTCCTCTACATCTTTGATGATCTGAGGGCGAGCAATTTTGACTTAATGTTCATTTTTATGTGCACTGTTCTTTTAAGGATCCAGAATTGGTCAATGTGTGAGATTTATGGGTACATAGGCTTTAACTCTTTTAAAAGCAGTGACTGCATTGATTTCAAGGCAGTACAGTAGAAAGACTGGGGTTTGCGTGACTGAACTCATGCTATAATCAGCAGTTTCAGGCGGATTCGGTCTGAGCTGCTTCTTCTAGTGTGTAAGAGCTCTGAGAGCGTCCAGAGGAACTGATGTAGACCACGCTCATATGATCACTCTCATCAGCTATCACTCTGATATTGTGAGTTGATTATATAGAGCCACTCAGTTTTGCACTAACACTCCTTAAAAATGAAGTTTTTCCACTTTTACATTTCATAAACAAGCTTGTTTTATTATTTTACCACTTGATTTTTCTGATTACTCACTACTGTGTCAAAGATGAATATGTAATACAGTATAATCCTCACTAATGATCAATGAACTAATGACTGACTGAACGTTTCATGTAATCTGCTTCAAAGTGTGATTTTATATTGAGGTTTTCAATGAAACTCTGAATAAAGTCCAGAGCATTTCAAATCTGACCTGCCTCTTTAATTAATCAACACATGATAAGGCCTCGTCTGTCGATTGACCGTTGACGGCGTGACCTTTGACCCTGACCCACATCCTCTCTCGTTTTGTCCAGCACGTGTTCGCTTGCGCCAGAGTTTCGCTTCAGCTTTGTGTCCACTTCTTTGTGTGCGTTCAGCAGCTTTTCTTTGGTTTCCAGATGTGTGTGTGACTAAAGGTTCCTGCGATGGTTAAAACGGGAAATCACGACCTGATGGCTTCTGTGTGTTTATTCATGTGCTTGTGTTCACATGAACTCTTTCTTCCCCATTTTGATACGCTGAATCCATTAGATGCTGTTAATACGGCTGAGGCAGTGTTTAAATCACCATAAATAGACAATTTTCATAAAAAATGAACCAAGTTTTTTTTCTCATCTTCAAAAACCCTGTTACAGTTCCTACTCTGTTCAACTTTAGATTTTTTTTTTTTTTTTGTTGCATTTTTTTATTGTTGAACATTGCATGCGACGCTGTGTGGGATCAGAGCATTTGAGCGGGTTCATGAGCGCAGAACGACGCCTCATGTAGTGCTTGCACTTTTTTTTGCAATCATTCGTCATAAAGGCTGTTAATCATAAAATATCTCCAATTTTGTGCAGCAACGTTCATAGAACGTTCTTTCAACACTGCATATATCAGTTTCGGAGCATTTAAACGGCTTCATGAGCACAGAATCAGACCTGTTGTGCTTTCCTGTTTATTGCAGTTAATTAGTCGTACAGTTTGTTAATCTGTAAATATCCCCTTTTGAGCAGCAACGTTTATGCAACATTCATGCAACGTTTATTCAACGCTTTATGGCATTAGTTTATCAATATTAGAGCTTTTGTTTTTATTGCAATTAATTTGTGGTACAGGTTATTAATCATAATTGTTTTTGGAGCAATGTTCAGGCAACGCTCTTTATACGCTGCATGGTGTTAATGTTGATATTTTATCATTTGAACGGGTTTGTGAGCACAAAAATCAGGCCTGATGCTGTGATTTATTGCTTTTTTTTTTTCATGCATGTTACTTAAAATATGTTTGTTTTTATGCAGCAACGTTCATTATGTGCTGCATTTATCAGTTTGTTGATATTGGAGCATTTGAACAGGTCTGTGAGCACAAAATCAGACCTGATGTTATGTTTTTCCGATGTAAAAGTCGTCCTGTAATGTGTTTTACAGGTGAATTTCATTGAAGACGGTCAGAAGTCTGACGATCTGGACCGAGGAGAACCTGGACGACTGAGAGGAGCTAGAAAACCCACCACCACCTTCAAGGGCACATTACTGCACATCAGGTACATCACCACACTCAACAAAACCATCTTCATTTATATATTGATATATTGAGTCTATGAGAAACCATTAGATCATCTCTGAACATTACCTTAGCTGAAGTAGTTTACATTGAGTTGTGTTTGTTCATGGGTTAGAGACATTGATTTGAGATTTTATTGTATATAAACCTAAACACTCAGGAATTTCTGTTCAGTAATTTCCCAGCATGCATTAGTTATCATCGTGCTGCTGCATGAAACAAATGCGTTCACGCAAAGCTGCTTTCGTTCAGGTTTCTTGGCAAAGGTTCAGATCCAGGAGCTTGGTTCTCCTGAACAAAGGGTTAAATCTGTTCCTAATGGGTCTGATGTGATTCCTGATAACGATTGTTCGCTGTAATCTCGTCCGGAGCGCTTGAACTCAGGTAATGGTTTCTCCTGCGTGACGGATTTCAGCAGAAAACGAAAGGAAGGAGTCGTGAGATTCGCCTCGGCCTCGGCTTTGATGTTTCTAATGGAGGCTTTTCCCACAATCCACTGGGATCCATGACTGAAATAACTGGATTGAGACAGATAGATGTTATTTGAAGCAGACAGCGCTTCATGCAGCACATGATTCAGGCCAAATATATTTATAATAACAATACAAGCGCATATTAGAGCCGGCTGAGATGATGAGTGTTTGCTGAATATGTTAAATCGGTGCATATAACTAACGCTGATAGTTTACAATATGATTTCAATTAGTGAACAATGCTAATGTCTTAATTTTAACATCACAAGTTAACATGAATGCGCTGTGAACTAAAACCATGAACAAGTAGAACATTACTGAAAAGTGAATAAATGCTAATGTTACTATTTGAATTATTTTGTTAATTGAAATAATTAAAGGCTTTAATAAATAAATATTAAATGAAAAACTTTAACTGTCTTGGCAACTGAATAAATAAATAAAATAAATAAATAATAGTTGAAAATCTAAAATTACTAACTGAAAATAAAAAAATGAAATAAAACTAAAAAAAATAGAAATTAAACCAAAAATAAGTTTTAAAAAATTTAAGTTTTCTGTTTGTAAGAAAAATACTACAAATGAACTATTACATGTAATAAATACATTTACAATATTTAAAAATATATAAATACAAAATCTAATAATATATACATAACTCTAAAATAATACTGGGTTATTGTTCATGCATTAACTAATGTTAACAATTGAGAGCTTACTGTAAAGACTTACAAAAATAATGTTTTGTTTTTGTTTTTAAAATTGTGAAAGCATGCATTATGAAGCAGATTTATATTATATTTTACTTTTAACATGAGGCTTTTTAAATCTATTTTATTATGAAGACTTGATTAGAATGATTGTGTTTCAGAGTGGATGTATGAATATGAGTTTGATCTTTCACACACACACACACACACACACACACACACTGGTGTTTAGAGCCGGACCGCAGGAATCTGGTGATAATCTTGTGTTTCAGTCCCTCAGAAGAGCTCCGATTCGGTGCTAAAGAGTCAGAGAAGAAGTGTTTGATCGTCCTCAACAACGTCACCAAAAACCACGTGGCCTTTAAGGTGAGACGCACGCTGAATAAAGCTCAAAGACATCAGACACTCAGCCTCACTGATTTCATTCAACACTATTATTCATTAAAGAAATATATTTTTAACATTGTTTTATTATTTTTTCAAATTCTTCTCTTATATTTTCCATGTTTGATGACCTTTGAGCATGTTGCGTTAAACAAAAATATATTTACCAAATTACATGTTATTCTGTAAAATTTGTATAAAATTTTTTTTACAAATGTTTCTATATTTATTTTATTTATTTATGTTCCAGATTTCTGGGATTAATTTCTCAGAATACTTTTTTTTTTTTGCAATCAAAAGGGTAGTAATTCAAGTCATTAAAGTTGTACCATTTAACAATTATTTATTAAAAGTTTAATAAAAACATATTTTTTCTTTTATTTTGCACGTTTGAAGACTCTTTGAGCTTCTTACAGCCCTCCTTTTATTCATTCAAAATGTATATTCTGTAAATTGCATGTTTATGGTTTGATTCTGCGTCATGTTTTTTTTGAGACGTCTGTGTTCAGACTAGGGATGGTCTGTAACGGCAGGATGTGAGTGTTCTTCTGCTGGTGTATGTGTGTTCAGGTCCGGACGACGGCTCCAGAGAAGTACCGTGTGAAGCCCAGTAACAGCAGCTGTGAGCCCGGAGCCAGCGTGGAGATCGTGGTGTCACTTCACGGAGGTCAAGAGCATCTCACTCATTTCACTGATACACTCTGTTTCTTATTCATTTAGTTTCAGTTTTTACTGATTTTCAGGTTTCTATCTCTTTGTGTAACACAAGTAATTAGTTTGGGGAACACTTTAGAATAGGTAACACTTGTTAACTATTAACTAAAATTCTTAATTTACTGCATATTAATTAGTAATGTAGTTCATGTAGGATTATGTCAAATAAGGCATTAATATTTGGCTGTGAAAGATGATTTAAAGCTGTTTTGTGTTAAATGAGAGAGTGTAAACTAGGCTTTACAAATAGTGGCCTTAAAAAAGAAAGATTTAATTTGATTCAACCTAAAATGTTACTCATAAAATCAGGGAACAGATAAAAACGTATGTTTAGAATAAATATGAACATGATTTGTGTGTACGCATGTTTAGTGAATGAGACCCACTGCAGATATGATAACTCATACAGAAGCATCTCGCCCCAATATCATGAATTTTAGTGTTTAAGGGTTCTGGCTGATGAAGGATTGTGGGTGGCTGTATTCTGACAGTATTATATGTGTGTGTGTGTCTCAGGGTTCCAGGCGTCTCCTCAGGACCGGTTTCTGGTGATGGCAGCAGAGATGGAGAGCAGCGGTGGAGCTGGCGTCTCGGAGCTCGCTCAGTTCTGGAAGGAGGTCTCTAAAGCTAAAGTCATGGAGCACAGGTGACGTCTCTCTAGATTCTGGGAACACCTCCTCTCGCTCACACAAACATCACGACATCTGTGTGTTTCTACAAACAAACCTCTTCATCAGTCTTTACAAAACAACATATGAACAACTAAAAGAAAAAATCACAGTCTGGGTTAGGAAATGTACACCTTGATATTTATTTGCTGTGGCACTCATTAAATACTCCAGATTCATTAAATTAATTCAAGTAAAAAAATGCATGTAAACACGTTCTATGTTCTCCTGTATATAAATACTAATATTTAGAGCAGCATGATTTGAGGAGACAAAGCTAATTGCAGTTTTCTGATGCAGTTTAAAAAATTAATTCCAGGTTTGATGTGTTCGTAAGGCTGCAGAATTTGGCCAAAATGTTATGATTATATCTCAATATGGCTATAAAGTAATAACAATAATAATAATAATAACAAAATGTTATTATTAAATTATTTACAATAGAAATAGAAATATAAACATAAAGAAAAAGGTATAAGGAAAATATAATGTCATTATTATTATTATTATTATATTAAAATAATAAATTAAATTAAATATGTTGGTAATTTAACTGTAAAATATAACATTTAAATAAACATTTTATAACCACATTATTATTATTATTATTATTTTATTATTTATCATTATTTAATAAATTAAAACATAAGAATTAAAAATATTACTATTATGGTTTACTGTAAAATAAAGTTATAAGCACATAAAATATAATAATGATTAAATTATACAAAATAAAAAACAGCAAAACAACAAATGAAGTATTACTAGTGTTGTGTACTGATGTAAAATAAGTTAAGAATTTTTTTTTTTCTTTTTTCAAAGCTTTAAAGTTGCACTTCAAATATTTCTTTATTTCTTGATTTTCATGTTAACAACAAACACACTTGAAGAACTTGAAGTTAAACAGATCTCGAGTGAAGGAGCTGTGAGGGAAGCAGACGTCTGAAGAGTGTCTGTCAGAGCGTTTGAGACGAGTCCAGCTGCTGTTCTCTGACTCTGATCAGTGTGTGTTTCCTCAGGCTGCGCTGTCACGTCCTCGAGAACCCCAAATCTATCCTGAGCAACTCGTTTGAGAGTCCGTCAGTGACGAGTAACGACCGTCAGGACCTGCAGAGCACGGTGACACACACACACACACACACACACATGTTGCTCTCCATGTGTTGTGGGGTCTCTTCATAGGTGTAATGGTGTTTCTACTGTACAGACTGTATGTGGTATTGTCCTACA